>BSBK01014893.1:0-37062 GCA_027943335.1 Chamaecyparis obtusa | reverse complement strand
CATAGGAAATAAATTCCCCAGTTATTTGATGTCTTCTGCATTTTGAGTTTCTTATTACAATCAGGAGAAGAATATTACTCTCCAAATAGTTTTGGACAGTAACATTTGTACTTCCTCTTCACAAATATTTCTTCCCTCATCTTGCTACCTATTGATACCAACAAAGTGAATCTAGGCATTTCTACCATGTAATAGGAGAAAAATGGTTTCCTAATTGGTATGTGTCTAAATAATACATGCAAGAACATTTTCTTTTATATTGCTCACTAACCCTTTAAAATAGAAAATGTTTACAAAAACTAGCATGTACTTGCATGAGCACATTATATATTACAAAAATCCCACATAGAAGCATCTGGCAAGCCCCTCAAAAAGTAGTAACTAATAGAAAGTGGGATAATGCAGATGCTATAATAAACCACTATCTTCTTTACTCAAGAAACATTTGGTTCATCTACTTGACTGGGGCATGTTTGGGAACAAAAAATCTCCATTTAAATTCAAAGTCTCTGGAAGTAGTTATATTTGTCAGTGGAGGAGATACACCCATTTGATCTACAATAACTTTATGCTAACTTGAATTTCCATTTCTCTTCAATTGGGATACTCTTTCCAAAATTGCATCTACCCTTTCACCAATTTGGGAAATCCATGGGTCTATTTGTGGACCTCCAAGGAGTTGGTCACCTAAATGAGAACCTTGAAATGTAATGCAGTCAAGGTGGGTGGATCCAGTTAAGGACTGACCAACCTTGTAGCCAAACCAATATGCAATAGAAATACACAATAATAACAACAAATCTACAATGAAATAGAAGTCTATATTCATGAAAATGCTGATTACATGTAATGTGTTGGGTTGTAAGGCCTTCCTGGTTATGGCCAATTACAAAGCAAGTAACAGTCTACAAGATCTTGCATGATCTAAATCTTTTTCCCAACATCAGCATTCAACTAGCCTAGGTGTGTAACACATAGCACACTAATAGGCACCCAGGAAAGATCTAAACTTGTACTCCAACTTCCAAGCAATCTTCCTATTCCTAAGCTCGCAGGCTACTAACCTTCTTTCAATCCCCAAAAACTACCCTAAAAAACTACCCAAGCATCCTATAAATACTGATTCCCACCTACAAGTCGTCTGATGAAACAATAAACCCTTACAAATAAATATTAAATGCTAAAACATTAGTTAGGTCTCACATAGCCTTAAAAAATAAATAAACTCTGAAAGATGGCCCCAAACAGTCATCAAATTAGCATAGAAAATACAACATGCCAGATCTAGGTCCCCACACATCCAACGGTCAATCCATAACATGAGGAGCATGACCTAAATTAAATGCACCAATTGGCCAAGGTGATCTATCCAAATAATTCAGTCAGTAAGCAAGAACACCGAGCAACAAAAGAAATAACTGAGCACCAATCAACCAACCATGCCAGGCATGACCGAGCAACACAGTTATCATTGAGTGCCAGTAAACCAATGCCTTTAGCTTCTGAGCATTCTTTAGAGACCGAGCACCCTGGTAACCACATAAACCAAGTAACCAGTCTCCCCAATGGAGCAAGAACTCTACCAAACCAAGATCAAAACTAATAATCTACTTTCAAAGACAAACATATTTTTGGGTGATATAGGATTTCCAAGAATCCAAGGATTCTCTTGCATTAGACACCCTAGGTAAGAAAGATTTTCTTATAAGGAAATTAGGAATGCCTCAAGGGAATCAGAACATGTATGCTAAATCTATTCTTTACCCATATCTCTTCTTGTCCTTCATTCCAAGTAGTCTTCACTTCATTCATTGTCTCATGTAGAAAATGCTTCTATCTTCCACTTTGCTTATCCCTTCAGTCAGCAAATTGATAGCAACTGACTCTGAGTACTACCAATCACCTCAGTGCCTCGGTAAGGTTCATCCTCTCTAGAATCTTCAATCAACTCAGTATCATTTGCATCTTTTTTTGTCACAAATGTAACCATCTATTGAACCATCTCTGCCATCAAAACCATTTGTTTCTTAATCTCAACAAACTCTTTAGAGATATCATTCTCCTTTTACTTCAAACTTGACTTAACAGGAATAGGCTCATCAACCTTCTACTTCTGAGTTTTTTCATAAGGAAAACACCTAACAACTTGACATCCCTTAACCCTTGTCCCCTGTAAAGGTATCAACTTATGCCAGGCTCCTTCATGCCTAACCAAATAGGTATTAGCATGACCATCAAACAAAACATTCATGTCAAACTACCAGGGTCTAGCAAGCAACAGATGACAAGCATCCATAGGTAATACATCACACAATATCTCATCATGGTAAGATCCAATCTGAAACTTAACCAAGCATTGTTCTTCAACTCTAACCTTAGAAACATTTGCTATCCAACTAATCTGATAAGGATTATGATGCTTCCTTCTTTCTAAATCCAATTTAGTAACCATTTCATCTAAAACAAAGTTCTTAGAACTACCACCATCAACTATGAAATTACATACCTTATCCTTTCAATTACATCTGGTTCTAAACAGATTTCTTCTTTGCACTAGTTCATGAACACATGCAGCTAATCTCCTAGTGATAAGTGTCTCACCTCTTTCTAGAACATTCTCAATGTCTTCTTCAACAAATAATGCAAATCTTTTCTTAGGACACTACCAACTTCTATGACTAGCTTCACCTTAGTTATAACAAGTGCCAGTGAACTCATTCTTCCATCTTACTCATTATCCAATATTCTTAGTAACTTGACCACTGCCAGATCCTACATCAAGCTTAGGGTTTTCTATCATATTACTCTTAGCAACTATCTCACCAGTTTTACCACCTTGGTTCCTACTGTTCTATTTTCCTTCATACTTCCTATTCATCTTCTCTTCAATATTTAATTCCATCTGATAAGCATCACTAATTCTTGTCATCTACAAAGTGAGTAACTCTTCTTGAATACTAGGTCTTAGACCATAGACATACCTAGCAACTTTCTCTTTATCAGCTTCAGTATGACTAGTCCTAATCAAGATTCTATAAAAATCCTTAGTATACTCCTGTACTGATTTGTTAGCCTGCTAAAAAGCTTGCATATTCTTAAACATATCCAATTCATAATCCACTGAAATGAATTTCTTTTTCAACTTGTCAACCATTCGGTTCCACTTAGTGATCTTTTCTTTTCCTCTTCTACCTCTTTCCAACTAAACTTCTCTCCACTAGATATTTGCATGACCCTTCAACTTAGTCTTTTCAAATCTCACCCTATCAAGATCTTCTATTTCTTCATACTCAAAGTATTCATCAATCTCATTGATCCAATCAATCAATTCTTTTGGCCTAAGGCTTCCATCAAGTGCATCAACTTCAATCTTAGGTCTCTTCCCAATCTTAGACATAGCTTTTAGAATTTGATTCTCCTCAAAATCTCTAGCTTCTTCTAAAGCTTCAAAATAGTCTTCCTCAAATTCATCATCACTATTCTCTTTCATGGTAGGCTTCTTATTTCTCAATTCCAGTAGCTTCTTCTTCAGGGATCTCTTAATTTCTCCTCAGAGGCATCTTCAAATGAAGATCTAGATACACAAGATCCATGTGGCTCCAATAGGAACAAACTTTTCTCAAACAGGAAAAAACTTCTCTCTGATACCACTTAATGCAGTCAAGGTGGGTGGATCCAATTAAGGACCGACCAACCTTGCAGCCAAATGAATATGCAGTGGAAATACACAATAACAACAATAGATCTGCAATGAAACAGAAGTCTATATTCATGAAAACACTGATTACGTGCAATGTGTCAGGCTGTAAGGCCTTCCCAATTACGACCAATTGCAAAGCAAGTAACAATCTACAAGATCTTGTAGGATCTAAATATTTTTCCCAACATCATCATTCAGCTAGCCTAGGTCTGTAACACACATCACACTAGTAGGCACCCAGGAAAGATCTAAACTTTTACTCCAACTTCCAAGCAATCTTCTTGTTCCTAAGCTTGCAGGCTATTAACCTTCTTTCAATCCCCCAAAACTACCCTATACAACTACCCAAGCATCCTATAAATACTATTTCCCAGCCACAAGTCAGCTGATGAAACAATAAACCCTTACAAATAAATATTAAATGCTAAAACATTAGTCGGCTCTCATATAGCCTTACAAAATAAATAAACTCTCAAAGATGGCCCCAAATGGTCATCAAATCCACATAGAATAATGCAACATGCTAGGTCTAGGTCGCTACACATCCAATGGTCAATCCATAACACAAGGAGTGTGACCCAAATTAAATGCACCAGTCGGCCAAGCCGATCTATCCAAACAATCCAGTCAGTAAGAAAGAACACCGAGCAAGAGAAGAAATAACCAAGCATCAATTAACCGACCATGCCAGGCATGACTGAGCAACGCAATTATCACCGAGCACCAGTGAACTAACACCTTCAATTACCAAGCTTTCTTTAGAGACCAAGCACCCCTGTAACCACATAAGCTGAGCAACTAGTCTCCCAAACCGAGCAAGAACTCTACCAAACCAAGATCAAAACTAACAATCTACCTTCAAAGAAAAACATATTTTTGGGTGATACAGGATTGCCAAGAATCCTAGAATGCTCCTTCATGAAGATGAATTGGGAACTTCTCTATGAAAGAGATCAGTACCTTGAGAAGCTCTCCACTTGTCAGCTGAATTAAAAACTTGGACCATAGATGGCTGCCCTTTGTTGTTAAATGAGGAGTGAGACTACCTTTCCAAAGGTGGCAATGAACTTATGTTTGAGGGATAATGCCCAAAATGAGTAACATGGTTTCCCAAGTCCCATAAATGCAAGGCCATTGATGAATAGGCATTTCTAATATAAATATTTGTGGTGCTAGAATGAAGTGCATGATCAAATTCTTTGCTTGCTAATGAACCAATTTGAGGCTTCATTTCACATTGCTCTGTGGATAGTTCCACAACACTTGTTACTTCTCTATCTAAATTTTTTGTGTCAATGTACATGTGCACTGAAGATCTTCTATCACTACTTGAGCTCCTAGTAGATGGTGAGTAATCATCATCATCTGACATAGGCTCACACACATATCTTACTTCTTTCCTATGACTCTTTCCCCTTCCTAGCTCTTCCTCTTTATCTATAACTTCTATCATGGGTTCAAGAAGCTCTTCCCACTCTTTCCCATTAACTGTGGGCTTTGTCTCTTTGTCCAAAGTAATTGGCATACCTTGGATGGAACAAAGATAACCATTTTCTTTTGAAATATCCTTTTCTCTCACATTAATCTCACTATTAAGAATATTTTCTATATCTTCCTCCATATATTGAATGGATGTAGCTACAATCCCATGTTCATCAAGAATATTTCTTGCAACATTGAGTAATATATCATGCAATTCCTTAATAGTTTCATTCTTAACATAATTTGTAACTAGATTTTCCATAGCCAATTTTCTTCTTGATCATTGCAATATTTTCTCCTCAACTAAACATTTTGTAATCAGTTGATATATAATCATAGTTTTCTCTTGGCCAATCATGCAGGCTCACGATTGAGTCTGTAGATCAACAAAAGGGTTGAAATCTAGATCTAGTGGACTTCTTGGGACTTCCTGGGATCTCTTGGACCCATTCGGACACACTTGAGGGTTCAAATGTGTCAAAATAGGTCATGGGGACTTCCCAGGAGTCCTAGTATGCCTTATCACATGTTAGGACCCCTACAAAGTCCTCATGACCCCTATCGATACATTTGATTTCTCAAGTGTGTCTTAAGGGGTCCTACAACCCCTTTGGACACTCTTGAGCATTAAAATGTTTGGAAAGTGGTCATGGGAACTTCCAAGGGGTCCTAGTATGCCTTATCACATGTTAACACCCCTAGGAAGTCCCCGTGGCCCCTATTAGCACATTGGAATGCTTGAGTGTGTCCTAAAGGGTCCTACAACCCCTTAGGACACACTTGAGCATTAAAATATGTCAAAAGGGGTCATGGGGACTTCCTACGGGTCCTAGTATGCCTTATCACACGTTAGGACCCCTAGCAAGTCCCCAATACCCCTATCAACATAGTGTAATGCTCAAGTGTGCCTTAAGGGGTCCTATGACCCCTTCAGAGACACTTGAGCATTCAAATGTGTTAAAAGGGGTCATGGGGACTTCTTCGGGCTCCTAGTATGCCTTATCAAGCGTTAGGAACCCTAGGAAGTCCCCATGACCCCTATAAACACACTGGAATGCTCAAGTGTGTCCTAAGGGGTCCTACCACCCCTTCAGACAAACTTGAGTGTTTAAATGTGTCAAAAGGGGTGATGGGGACTTCCTAGATATCCTAGTATGGCTTATCACACGTTAGGACCCCTAGGAAGTCCACATGATCCCTTTCAACACATTGGAACCCTCAAGTGTGTCCTAAGGGGTCCTAAAACCCCTTCAAACACACTTGAGGGTTCAAATGTGTCAAAAGGGGTCATCAAGACTTCCTAGGGATCCTAGTATGTCTTTTCATGTGTTCCGACCCCTAGGAAGTCCCCATGACCCCTATTGAGACATTGAAATGCTCAAGTGTTTCCAAAGGGGTCCTACAACCCATTCAAACACACTTGAGCATTAAAATATTTCAAAAGGGGTCATGGGGAATACCCAGGGGTTCTACTATGCCTTATCACATGTTAGGACCCCTAGGAAGTCCCCATGACCCCTTTCGACACATTGAAACCCTCAAAGTGTGTCCTAAGGGGCCCTACGACCCCTTCAGACACACTCAAAGGTTCAAATGTGTTAAAAGGGGTCATGGGAACTTTCTAGGGGTCCTAGTATGCCTTATCACATGTTAGGACCCCTAGGAACTCCCCATGACCCCTACCGACACATTTGAATTCCCAAGTGTGTCTTAAGGGGTCCTACGAGCCCTTTGAACACACTTGGGCATTCAAATCTATCAAAATGGGTCATGGGGACTTCCTAGGGGTCCTAGTACTCCTTATTATATGTTAGGACCCCTAGAAAGTCCCCATGACCCCTATGGACACATTGGAATTCTCAAGTGTGTCTTAAGGGGTCCTACGACCCCTACAGTCACACTTGAGCATTCAAATGTGTAAAAAGGGGTCATGGGAACTTCCTAGGGATCCTAGTATGCCTTCTCATGTGTTAGGACCCCTAGGAAGTCCCCATGACCCCTATGGACACATTGGAATCCTCAAGTGTGTCCTAAGGGGTCCTATGACCCCTTGGGACACACTTGAGGGTTCAAGTGTGTCAAAAGGGGTCATGGGGACTTCCTAGGGGTCCTAGTATGCCTTATCACATGTTAGGACCCCAAGGAAGTCCCCATGACCCTTTTCTACACATTGGAACCCTCAAGTATGTCCTAAGGGGTCCTACGACCCCTTCAGACACACTTGTGGGTTCAAATGTGTCAAAAGGGATCATGGTGACTTCTTAGGGGTCCTAGTATGCCTTATCACATGTTAGGACCCTTAGGAAATGCTCATCACCCCTATTGACACATTGGAATGCTCAAGTGTGTCCTAAGGGGTCCTACGACTCCTTTGGACACACTTGAGCATTAAAATGTTTCAAAAGGGGTCAATGGGACTTCCTAGGGGTCCTAGTACACTTTATCATGCGTTAGGACCCCTAGGAAGTCCCCATGACCCCTTTGAACACATTAGAACCCTCAAGTTTTTCCTAAGAGGTTCTACATCCCCTTTGGACACACTTGAATGTTCAAATGTGTCAAAAGGGGCCATGGGGACTTCCTAGGGATCCTACTACACCTTATCATGCCTTAGGACCCCTAGGAAGTCCCCATGACCCCTATCAACACATTGGAATGCTCAAGTGTGTCTTAAGGTGTCCTATGAACCCTTCGAACACACTTGAGCATTAAAATGTGTCAAAAGGGGTTATGGGGACTTCCTAGGGGTCCTAGTATGCCTTATGATGCGTTATGACCCCTAGGAAGTCTCCATGACCCCTACGAACACATTGGAATTCTCAAGTGTGTCTTAATGGGTCCTATGACCCCTTTGGACACACTTGAGAATTAAAATGTTTCAAAAGGGGTCATGGGGACTTCCTAGGACTCCTAGTACACCTTATCATGCATTAGGACCCCTAGGAAGTCCCCATGACCCTCTCTCTCTCTCTCCTATTATAGTGTATATATATATATATATATATATATATATATATATATATATATATATATATATATATATATATATATATATATATATATATATATATATATATATATATATATATATATATATATATATATATATATATATATATATATATATATATATAATACATTAGTATATATATAATACATTATATATATATATACACACAATATATTAGTATATATAAAATACATATTTAAAACTCTTTTTGTATATAAAAGTTCAAATTTTTCATTTACTCCCTCCATTTTTTCATGTACCCAAAAATATCGTGTACCTGATTTTAATGGACTGGTGTAACTTTGACCCAAATATTGCCTATCCCCACAGACCAAAGAAGCATGGGATTTTAGGCTTTTTTCACATGTTGGAGAAAAAAAAAGTGATTTGGGGCCCATTTTTTGTTTTTGTCAACTTGTGGTCTCACCATGGGAAGCAACAGTCGTTGAAAGGATAAACGAAAGAGGAAGGTGGCAGATAAAGAAATTCAATCATATAGGGAAAAAGATAGGGAAAATCACCGAAGGAGAGAAGGTATGTTAAACATTAATCAATGTGACCCCGTAAATGTAGTTGCAAGTGAAGAGTATGTTGAATTTGAAAATAATATGGAAATTAATTTTGTGAATAACAATGTATGGAGTGAAGATGAAAATGTAGAGATGGAGAACGAAAATGTAGACTTGGGGAATGAAAATGTAGATTTGGGGAATGACAATGAATGGAATCAAAATGAAAATGTATATATGGAGATTGAAAATGTAGACTTGGGGAATGAAAATGTTGCACAAGGACCACATGAACGTTACACATCTCCAAATTATATGCAAAATGAAGTCCCTTGCAATAAAGATAATCAATCTTGAAATTCAGGGCTTTTTAGAACACCTAAATGGTTAATAAAAGTTGAGGAGAACATTATGAATAATTGGGAAGGAAAGAGGTCACATACAACCCTTAGGTTGTGGGCTTCAAGACTTTACGTTCAATTTTTTGGAAACAAGACATTGGTTGAGCAATGTCAAATTTTTGTGCAGTTGTTAAAGATGCAAAAGATGAGACCCATGGTTGTGAAATTGAAGATTCGTGTGACCAAGAAAATGGAGATAAATTCCATTGTTGTGAAAAATATTTTCAATTCTCTCAATAGCATTGGAAAGACTAGTAGAGAAAAAGACAAGAGATTTTCTCAGAGGGTTATTACAACCTCCTTAGTAAGTCATCAATTGAGAAAGGCTTGTTTGATGAGACAAACTTGTGTTGACTGCAATATAGACCGTAAAACTTTGGGTAGAGCACTTTCAAGAAGAGAAAGATTTGATGATCTACTTCAAATTGATACATGGTCTTATGGTGAGAGACTTCCATGTTTTGATAAGAAGCTAGAAGATGTTGTCAAGGATAAAATTCAACAATTTTGGGATGCTAACTCAAGAGTGTCACCAAATGTGAAGGATGTCTTGAAGTTGAGAGTTGGCAATCAAGACCACACTCCACATCCTAAACATTATGTGGAGGTAATTCAAACAATTTTGTATAAAAAATTTTGTGAGACACATTCAACATTGAAAATATCACAAAGGTCTTTTGAATTTGTGAAGCCATTTTATTGTGTACCCCTTAAGATTCGGAATACATGTTGAAAATATCATGTTGATTTTTCAATGCATCATGAATTATTATGGTTTATTCATTCTAATTTGCATACTAATTAAATTCTAGAGGATTGTGGTGCAAGTGGTCTTCCCAAATCATCAAGAGACTTGCTAGATCAATTTTTATGTCATAGAGATGATGGTTGTTTATTTTATAGAAAAGATTGCTTAAATGCCAAGTGCTCAAAATGAGGTGGCTTGTCCAAGTTTAGGACATGTTTTCATGAGGGTTTGGAGAAAATTTTTAGAAAGACACTCATCCAAAAAAAGGTATATGAAATAGTGAAATATACATTGAAGAGTGGAGGTGAAGGCTCTAGATGTGAGTTAGTTGCAAAAGAATACACTGTTGTTGATTTTATCTCAGATTTGAAGACAAATATTTTTTACATGTATTTAAGGCATAGTCATAGGTCTTAATGGTTGGATCAACATTTCAAGATTTTTAAGGACACTTTCCCCATTGGGACTATTATATCTGTTGTATACTTTGCGGAGAACTATACATTAGAGCCCCAAAATGAGACTCAAGCTCAATATTGCAATTCCATCCAAGTTGCTATTTTTGTACACATCACATATAGACATTCCCCTGATAGCACAAAATATGAGTGAAATATAATTAGAGAGTACCATTTTTATATGACTGATGATAGGTCTCACTCTCATGAGTTTGTTCAACATTATTTCTAGAACTATTTTGACTTCTTGCAAGAAAATGGTATTGCTATGGAGAGGCATCTCATTTGGTCGGATAATTGCACCTGTCAATTTAAGAATGCAAAATTGTTTTATTGGTTGTGTAGAATGCATTTGGAGAGAGGTGTACCACATATTTGGAGTTTTTTTGAGTCAGGGCATGGGAAAGGGGAACATGATGGAGCAGGTGCATGCGTGAAGAGAGCTCTAGTTAAGGAGCAATTTAGGATTTTGGGTGTTGTACTTCTTGATGCTCATTCTATTGTTGATTGGTGTACTTTAGAATTGTCACAGGGGGCACTCATGATTCTATAGTGTGTAGATTCTTTTGGTTGGTTGAGGAGGGAACTATATGAGATAGATTGGATTGTCAAACAGTGAAAGACTCTTCAAAAATACATTCATTCCAAAGCTCCACTAGTAGTACATGGACCATTTGGATGCGAGAGTTGGCTTATTTTTTCCCCATGTGTTTTCAGTATGATTGGGATCATTGTGAGTCAGTTGAGTGGGTGGATACATGGTTCCACAATATCTAACTCCTTTATCTTTGACACTCTCTATAAGAAATGATGACATGGACACTTCAGCTGAGTATGACCATCTTTTAGATCTTCTGCAGCCAGGAGATATTTTTGCATTGGTTGCACCACAGGGGAATGATGAGAGGTTAGATGATTGGTTAGCACATTATTTACAATATAAACAAAAGCTTGTACAATCGATGATAGATGGTGATAGGTTTACATATCCTACTACTTTAGTTGTTGTTGCAGGAACATGGCTGTGAACATACATGATTAGAAAGAATGGAATTATTGCATTTGAAGACTATGAGAAGTACAAAACTATTCTCATGTATTCACACCTTGTTATAGCAACAAATATCAAGTTGTCAAAGCATCAAGGAATACCAAAGGAAAAAGAACTTTGGACTATTAGTACTGCTAATCATGAAGCACTATTGGAGACCCTCAAGAAAAGAGATGACCCTTTAGGAACACTTGACTAGGTAATAAGTTAACTTAGTGCAATGTTTTCAAAGTTCGTTAAGCTTATTTTCACCTTTCTTAGATTGTATTTTGAGTCAATAAAATTGGTTTTGTATGTGGATTGTAACTTATGTAGGAGCACCTATGAAGACACCTATGGTCACCATGGATCCAATTAGATATAGAAGGACAAAATGATCCTTAATAGTTAATTGAGATCTTTAGAAGCCTATAATGGAAATTTTTAACAATCAATTTGATTTCAAAGTTAAATGTCATAGAAGTCTTGATAAGGACTTATGACCAAAGTCATGTATGGGTGGCCAATAGTGCCAACAAGGGATCTAAGTATATATTTTCTAAGAAAAAGACAATGAAAACACATAATTTTTTACTATTTACTTATGTCATTTGTATGGTTTGAATTCTTACATGTTTGATTATTGTTTCTAATGCTTTAAAGATATTATTTTTTATCATTTCAAACAATCTTTGATGCTTTGAAAGTTCATTTGAATCAGATGCATACATACATGATAGATGTAAACGATTCATTGTGCAATGAGGGTCAGTTGAAAGTAGCACCGCAGTGTATCTTTCAAACTGTCTGCTCTAGCAGCTCCAATTGGCTGGGTAAAAACTAGTGACCACCCCATTTCACCCACAGAGTCACTAGAATGTTTGACCCAAGTGACCCCAAGGTGCACTAAGCACGATTGGGTAGTGATCTTCTAAGGCTTGTATCTTAGACCTCATGAGAGGTATTGGCAAATCATCAGGGGCTACAGGATCATCTTTCTGAGGTCTACAATTAACTCTCTCAATTTTGGGTGATTTGACTTTGTTTGAATTTGTCAAGGCAATCTTAATCGATGCCAAAACTTGTAGTGAGGATCTGTTGAAAGTAGCTCTGAAGTGTATCTTTCAAACCATCCATCCTGGCATCAAACCATCTATTCCATTGGCTCTGGTTGGCTAGGTAAATGCAAGTGACAACTTGTTCCACCCACAGAGTCACCAGAACGCTCGCAATCATGCTCAACCTAAGTGACCCCAAGGTGCACTAAGCATGATTAGGAAGAAATCTTTTGAGGCTCGTATCTTGGACCTCATGAGAGGTATCAAAAAATCCTTAGGGGATATGGGATTGTGTTTATAAGGTCTAAAACAACCTCTCTTTGTTTTGGGTGATTAGACTTCATTTGAATTTGGCTAAGCGATCTCAGTCAATGCCAAAACTTGTAGTGACGGTTAGTTAAAAGTAGCTCTCTAGTGTATCTTTCAAACCATATGTCCTAGCATCAAACCGTCTACTCTATTGGCTCTAGTTGGCTGAGTAAATGCTAGTGACAACCCTATTCCTCCCATGGAGTCACTAGAATGCTCACACCACGCTCGACCCAAGTGACCCCAAGGTGCACGAAGCACGATTAGGTAGTGATCTTCTAATGCTCATATCTCAAACCTCATGAGAGGTATCAACAAACCATTAGAGGCTACAAGATGATGATTTTGAGGTCTACAGTAACCTCTCTCAGTTTTGGGTGGTTTGACTTCATTTGCATTTGGAAAGGTGATCACAGTCGATGCCAAAACTTGCAGTGAGGGTCAGTTAAAAGTAGCTCTACAGTGTATCTTTCAAACCATCTATCGGCATAAAACTATCTGCTCCATCATCTCCATTTGGCTAGGTAAACACAAATGAAAACCCCATTGCACCCATGGAGTCACTGGAATGCTCGCAACCACGCTCGACCCAAGTGACCCCAAGGTGCACTAAGCATGATTAGGCAGTGATATTTTGAGGCTTTTATCTTGGACCTCATGAGAGGTATCAAAAAATTGTCAAGGGCCACGAGATCATGTTTCCAAGGTCTAAAATAACCTCTCTTAGTTTTGGGCGATTCGAATTTGTTTGAATTTGGCAAGGCAATATCAGTTGATGCCAAAAATTGTAGTGAGGGCAAGTTGAAAGTAGCTCTCAAGTGTATCTTTCAAACCGTCCATCCTAGCATCAAACCATCTACTCCATCAACTCTACTTGGCTGAGTAAATGCTAGTGACCACCTTGTTCTACTCATGGAGTCATTGGAATGCTCACGACCACACTTGACCCAAGTGACCCCAAGGTGCACTGAGCATGATTGGGTAGCAATCTTCTGAGGCTCATATCTCAAACCTCGTGAGAGGTATCAAAGAAATGTTAAGTGCTATGAGATCATTATTCCAAGGTCTATAATAATCTCTCTCTATTTTGGGTGATTTGACTTCATTTTCATTTTGCAAGGCGATCTCAGTCAATGCCAAAACTTGGAGTGAGGGTTAGTTGAAATTATCTCTAAAGTGTATCTTTCAAACCGTCCATTCTGGCATCGAACCATCTACTCCATTGGCTCTAGTTGATCGGATACACGCTAGTGACAACCACGTTCAGCCCACAAAGTCACTAGAATGCTCGCAACCATGCTTGACCCCAAGGTGAACTGAGCATGATTTAGCAGCGATCTTATGAGTCTCTTCTCTCAAACCTCATGAGAGGTATCGACCAATTGTCAAAGGCTACAAGATTGTGTTTCCAATTTCTACAATAACCTCTCTAGGTTTTGGCTGATTTGACTTCGTTTGAATTTGGCAAGGCAATTTTAGTCAATGCCAAAACTTGTAGTGAGGGTCAGTTGAAAGTAGCTCTATAGTGTATCTTTCAAACTGTCTATCTTGGCATTGAACCATCTGCTCCATCGGCTCCAGTTGGTCAGGTAAACTCTACTGACAACCCTGTTCCACCCATGTAGTCACTGAAATTCTTGCACCACGCTCGACCCAAGTGACCCCAAGGTGCACTAAGCATGATTGAGCAGTGATCTTCTTATGCTCATATCTTAGACCTTGTGAGAGGTATCAATAAACTTATAGGGGCTACGGGATTATGATTCCAAAGTCTATAATAACCTCTCTCAGTTTTGGCCAATTCGACTTCATTTGCATTTGGCAAGGTGATCTCAGTTGATGCCAAAACATGCAGTGAGGGTTAGTTGAAAGTAGCTCTGAAGTGTATCTTTCAAATCATCCGTAAAATATTTATTACTACACACAAGTGGTATATATATGCATGCATAATCAATCTTAAATAATTAGTTACCTTTCCATTATCATAACATGAGGAAGGAACCCCCTCGTGCCCCCATTGACATCAACTGTAGCCTGCAAGAGTACAATAAGATGACAATATATTAGTAAATGTATGAATTTTATTACTCTAATTGATAGAAATTTAAGCATGTATACCAATTGATATAAAAAAAACACTAATGGGTACATGATTTTTAATATAATGTATAGGTGTCAAGGCCAAATGAAATTGTCGAAAGTGTGGAGTCATCCACCTATCTCAACTCCTCCTCTGTCATTGACTAAACATAAATGGAAGAAATATTTATGCATATGTTCATGCAATCATTAAAAATAATCTAAATAAATAAATTATTTTTAAATTAAATAAGTCATGTGCCAAATTTATTTATATTGTTTACTCTTACCATATCAATAGGAGTCCATGGGTCTAAGTACCCCTCCTAAGCACTTTCATGAGATCTAGATGCTCCATGAGGTGTTATAGCCTCTGCAGCTATGTCTCCTATATCCTTTGCATCAATAACATACTGATATGTATCAACATCAGTAAGCAGTTGAAGGAACATATTCTTGCATATAATGCAAATATGGGGCACGCATACATGTGAACTCTGACCAGATGTCGATGCACCAACATCATCCACACCAGGAGGCAAAAATGACCTGGTCTGCATGATCAATTGATCACTAAGAAAATGAATGGCCCTAATACTCTGTGAGGAGGCCTTTGCAATGATATTGGGATGTTGCACGTGAGGAGGGGTTGCGACATTAGTGGGGGCAACAAAGGTAGTTGCATTTTTGCACTAGGCAAATGGCCTAGTCTGAGGAGCTCCTTCACCTATGCCCATGTTGGGCCTCATGCTCCAATAATTAACATTGTGACCAAGAAAAAACTCAGCACATAATTTTTTTATGAAATAGAAAGGCAGCTCCAAATTGCTATGGGGTGGTTTATGAAAAACCATCCACCAGTGATCCCAAAAGTGTGTGTGCATTTCTTCATTTGTGCCCCATTTTATTGATAATTTGGGTTTTTTTGGGTCAAATTTTTATTTGGTTTTAGGATTAAGAAAAAGGGAGGCTATATCTTCCTTAATATTAAGGGCCGCAACCCGATCATGGTTAAGCCCATCATCAAATTGGGCCTGCATATCATCATGCCAATGAAGAGTAGCATTATGTTGTTGTGTAAGGGTGTCAATGTTTTCAACAATGGTATTTAGGGTGGAAAGCATAGGAGCTAACGTAGGTATATTTTGATACGTGTTTTTGAAGCCTCGTATAGTGTTCAAGTTCTCATGTATCAAATCCTCTAAAGATTGAGGGTTTTTAAGTTCTTCTGGATTGTTTTGGGGATCATTATTTGGTGGGGGAGGGTTATTATCTTCATTGTTGTCAGCCATGCCTAATTAAATAATAAGAAAATATAAATTTCAAATTAATTTCATATATTATTAAAAAAATCAATACAAAACCCTATTTTAACCAAAAAAACTACATTTAACATGAAAATGAAAGAAATTAATCAAGATATAGAAATAATTTACTTACCGAATCAACTGCGGAGTCAAAATATCATGCATATGATACTTGGAGCCATTTTCCAAACCCAAAACGTGAGGAGAAATAAGGAAAATGGCTCTCAGGTTTTGATTTATGCCATAGGTTTTGGGTACCCAATTTTTTTGGGTACCAAAAATATCGGGTACTTGATAAGGCTTGTGTTTTGGTGTCAAGTTTTCCCAGGTGTACTGACACCCAGGCCTACTAAAAAGTCAACATATATTTTCATGCCCTTTTGGATGACTGAAAAGTGGATTTTTTTAGATCACCACTTTTTGGCCCCTCATGATCTTGCACATACTTGGGTCTTAAGGTGGATGTCATATCTCAAAAGACAACTCTAGGTAGAATCACCAATAAAGAAATTAGAGAAAGTGAAAGTAAGAAGAATATTGTGGATGGCATGTAGCTGATCATCGAAGGAGCTTGTACTCTAATTAAGAAATGAAATTCATATCATGGAATATTAGAGGGTTGAATGCCCCTCATAAGAAAGATATCCTAAGGAATCTGGTAAGAGACCATAAACCTAATATTGTTTTTGTTCAAGAAACTAACATGGTTAAAGATAAGGTAGAGAAGATTAGAATTTTAAAAAATGGAGGTGTGGCTGGCTCAAGTTCTGAAGGGGCATCATAAGGAGTTTTTATCTTTTGGAATCAGAATTATGTTAATGGGGTTGTGATTGCTGATAACCTGAACTTCTTAAGCATTAAATTTTTTTCATGTTAAGTCTTACTTGGAATGGGTGGCTATTAATTGTTGGTAAGTTGACTATACTAAACTATATGACCGTATTTAGTGTTATCATTATGGCAACAAAGTCATATAGATTTTTGTCCAGTCAGTGCACCTTATCATAGGGTCAGAATATGGCTAAGTATAGAAGACTGGACAAATAGAGGAGCACCAGAAGATCAGAGCATCAGCACACATGCGTATGACCAAGTTATGGTATGTGCCCTTCAAGTTAAGATGGTAAGTGTGTACTCATTTTAATTCTAAGAGTGCATGATTACATGAGATAGTATGACGAAGATATAGACAGTTGAAGAGGTATAGCCAGTGAATGATAGAACAAAATAGATTATGGAGCCGACTGTTTCTAATTTGATTAGTGGTTATAATAATGTTTTGTAAAGGCTATGCACCTATTGTAATTAGGCTATAGACATGTAAACATCTTTTTTTGTAAACACGCTTGAGCCAATTCACTTGGAAGTGTTGTATATAATCAGTTAAAGGGCTGACCTAGTTAATTGTTTTGTAAGCACATATAAATATGACATGCACCTTGGTAGTTGACAAGTGCCTAGAATATACAGAAAGTAGAGAAGAGAAAAAGTATGTGAAGAGAAGTAAGTATGTTGTAGAGCTTCACAAGAGGTTGAAGCATCAACGCATCAAAGGAACTGATCAGACAAGCAGTGTCACAACACCAGTTCATCCAGCATATATAGTGTGTATCTAAGATCAGAAGATTGTAGCCTTCACCACTTGAGAAGTGAACTCTAGGATAGTGTGTCCCCACCCCTAATAGGGTTATTGTAAAAGAATCCTAACAGAGTCTGACCCTTGACCAGGTCACTATACTAAAAGCATTGTAAAGAACAACTCCTAACAGGGTTTCTGATCTTCTAACAAGGATCACAAGACACTAGTGCAGTTCTTAGTGGGTGTTAATTCCCACCGGATTTTTTACCTATTTGGGTTTTCCCATAACCATATTGGTGTTATGTGTTGTGATTATTTATCTTGTTTATATTGATGTTTATTTCAGTACTTAATCAATCAAACTAAGTTTTAAGAGTAAAGTAAAAAGATTAAGATATAGTGAGCACTGAGTCATCCCCCCTCTTAGTGTTCCCATTCCTAAAAATTGGTATCAAAGCTCTAGTCCTCTGAAGAGACGTTTAACCACTTGAGGAGATCAATGGGTTCTGAAGAAGAAAAACATCTAAAGAAGAATCTTATGGAAGCTCTTGAAGACCTTGACAAATGTGAGAAAGAATTTGAAGAACTAAAATTAAAAGTTAGTGGCGCACAAGTATTCATCAAGAAGCTAAGAAAAGATTTGAAAGATTGATCAAACAGTGATTTAGGGATAATGGTAAAAAATCTAAATGAAGAGAACACATCTCTAAAAGATCAAATTGAAGAATTAGATGATAAGATAACTAATAATCAAGAAGTTTATGATGAACAGATCAAAGAGAATCTTCAACTAAATGAATAATTGAGGCAAGCAAACATGGAAATCTTGGAGCTAAGAAACAACAAAGGAATGTTATTATCTGAATTGATTGAAGCAAAGAATCACATTGATAAATTACACACAAGAAAGGATCTGATAGAATCTCAATTATATGCTCGGAAGGTTAAAGGAGATAGTAGTGTCATTAGATTCAATGAAGCACAAAATCAGATTGATGACATGCGAGTAAGGATGAAAGCACTAGAAGACACCCCAGAAGCTAAGGATACTGGAAATCAGACTAAAGACAATATTGAACCATCTAAGGATGAGCCCAAGCCAGTACACCAAAACTGTTATGGATGTAACAAGCATGGACATATAGAAAGGAATTGTAAAGAGGCAAGACCTTTCAATGGTTACTATTATTCATGCAATAAATTTGGTCATAGAGCTATGAATTGTAGAACAATTCAGAAGAACAAGACACAACATAATCAAAGAAATTAGAGTCAACCAAATGAAAGAAGTTCTTAGAGTATTACATGTCAGATATGTAATTATAATGGTCACTCAGCTAGACAGTGTAAAATGGTAACCCATATCAATGTGCCAAGCAATTTCAAGTCTCCATTTATTTTTCATTCTTGTAACAAGGTTGGACACATATCAAAGTTTTGTAGATCAAGAACGCAAAGTTAGGAAAGCCCTAAAAAGCCAAAAGAATCAATATTGGATACCGAAGGAGAAGTCAAGTTTGTGAAAGCTTTAGAAGATGCGAGCTTGATTTGGTTAGAGAAAAAGAAGAATAAGGTCAATGAGTATGTATTGGATGCATCCACTATGGACACAACCTCTACATTTGGATGAATGACCCTCAGGGTCATAGGGGGGGATAATTTAGCTCTAGAACCCTATGCAGCTGGTATACTCACCCTCAGAGTATGTACCTTTGGATTTAATATTTTAAAGATCCATGGTGTGACTCAAGAAGACCTGGACAAGTCTAGAGAAGCTAAGATAGCTATGCAGATTGAGAGTGCATCCTCTGTAGAAGCCAAGATAGAGAAAATAGATGACCCCAAGACAAAGAAGATAAAAGTTGAGAAAACTGATAATATCAATCCTGCGCGCACAGATATAGTTGATGTGGATTCCACTAAAGCATCTCCTAAGGTGCCTAAGAGCAAGAAGAAAACTTTTACAAGTCACCTTTCAACTAGAGCCACAAGAAGTAGAGGCAAAAATGCACAACCACCTCCTGAGGTAGGATTCCTACCAAGTCTTCAAGTGTTAAGGAATAGAGTGGTAGAGGAAGGAAGGCTAGATCAGATAGCAAAGTTCTATGACAAGTATCATGAAATTGACAAGTCTGAGATCCATGAGATGCCAATTAAACACATGATCAATTTCAAGAAGACAGTTCTAGAACTGAAGTTAGAAATTTTGGATAAAGTATGGGAAATTTTGGATTCCTTGAAAATACAAGAAACAAAGGAAGACTTCAGAATTAGGGAGAAAATATTGGATGACCATCTGCTAGTATAGTAAATTGATGAGAAAACACTACTGCTAGGATTGGTGAAACCATTCCTCAGAACTAAGATGAGGACATTGCACATAATGAACAAAGATTATGAGCAGATAACAAAGGAGATGAAACAAGCCTTTGAGAAGGTGCTTTTAGAACAACGCATGCAACCACCATCTATGCCCATAAGACAAGAACCTATTGAGAAAGAGAATGCAACTGAGGTTACAAATGTACCTATGACAAGTCCCGAGGACTCAACAATAGTGCCCACAAATGAAATAAAGTCTACAACCATGACCAAAACTCAAAAGGATGATACAATTATGATTGACAATGTGGAGATATCAATGGACCCAGTAACAAAGACTTGGATAAATTTTAAGACTCTTTAGTAAGTACATAAGAAGCATAAATTCTATGCGGAGATATTTCACCTAAGAACCAATAAGAAGTATTGATAGAAGACATAACTAGTCATGATGAAGAGGAGGAGAAAGAAAATGAAAAAGAGAAAGAAGGAGAAAAGGAGGTTGAAAAAGAAACATCAAATGAACCCTTAGTTGGAACATTTGTGAAGGTTAAGACAAAAGTGATGGACAACACACCTATCGCTCCCATGCCATCAACATCATTTTTGTCAAGTTTGACTCCTGATACTTCAAGCTTGGACTCTTGGGGAGAAGAAGACTTGATCAAAATCAGTGTCCTCGCTATAGAGAAGGCCAAGGAAAAACAAGTAATCAAAAATCCCCTATTTGTTGAGTCAATAGACATCTTGAATAATGTACTACCAGCAAAGACCAAGGTACACAAGGTAAAATCAGTGGAGGATGTCAGCAACATCTGAACAAGCTTCAAGGAAAACTTCTTCACCCTAGAAGAATCAATGACTAAGATAGAAGAAAAGAAGTATCTTCAGAAAATATTAGATGAGCTATCTGCAAACTTTGCACTTGACCTCAACTCCTTCAAAGTTGGTCAAGCTTCACTGAAAGAATTTTCAGCCAAAGGAAGGAAACTCATCGCAGACTACATGAACCAAGATAGTCTGACAACAAATCCTTATAAGAAAATTTAGGAGGTAGAGGCTATGACAGAACAAGTTAGCAAATCAATAGAAGATCCCAATATAGATATCAACATGTGAAACAATGTATACCAGGGACAAGTGGACAAGATATAAAAGACATAAAAAAAAATGTCCAAAATAAGGGCAAGGCAAACACAGTTGAGAAATGTTCTTGCACCTTCACTAGATGTCTTGAATCAGAACATCAACAAGATTGATGCCACTATGGTGACATATGATCAAGGTCCATGTATAGTACTAGAGAAGATGGAAAAGGTAACATATTCTTTGTGCACCCATCTCCAAACAGTAGACACACTGAAGAAATTTTGGCAGAATGAGATTGCTAAGCTGAAGTTAGCATATCTGGATGTTTTCACTTTGTAAGTACTTATGAATACATTTTTAAGCACCTTTGTCATTAATGTCAAAGGGGGAGTAAAATATGTAGAAGGAAGAATATAGAGCCTTGTAAATGATGTAAAGAAAAAATATAGAAGGATATAAGTTAGACTATATATTAGAAATTTTGTATAAGGGAAAAGTTAGTAACTTTGACATATTCCTTTGTTGCCATTAATGAAAAAGGGGGAGATTGTTGGCAAGTTTACTATACTAAAGTATATGACTATATTTAGTGTTGTCATTATGGAAACAAATTCATATAGATTTTTGGAGTCAGCACACCTTATCATAAGGTCAGAATAGGGCTAAGTATAGAAGACTGGATAGATAGAAGAGCACAAGAATAACATAGCATCAGCGCATGTGTGTATCACTGAGTTATAGTATGTTCCCTTGAAGTTAATATGGTAAGTATGTATTCATGATAAGTCTAAGAGCACATGATCAGATGAGACAATATGATGAAGATACAGACAATTGAAGAGGTACAACCAGTGAACAACAAAATAGAACAGAGTATGGAGCTGACTATTTCTATTTTGATTAGTGGTTATAATAATGTTTTGTAATGGCTATGCACCTATTTTAATTAGGTTATAGACATGTCAAAATATTTTGTTTGTAAACAAGCCTAAGCCAATTCACTTCGAAGCATTGTATGTAATCGATTAAAGGGCCGACCTAGTTAATTATTTTGTAAGCGCATATAAATATGACATGCACCTTGGTAATTGAAAAGCAACTAGAATATAGAGAAAGGAGAGAAGAGAAAAAGTATATGAAGAGAGGTCAATATGTTTTAGAGATTCACAATAGGTCAAAGCATCAATGCATCAAAGGAACAGATCAGACAAGTAGTGTCACATCACTAGTTCATCTAGCAGATATAGTGTGTATCTAAGATCAGAAGGTTGTAGGCTTCAGCACTTGAGTAGTGAGCTCCAGGATAGTGTGTCTCAACTTCTAATAAGGTTATTGTAAAAGACTCCTAATAGGGTCCGACCCTTGACCAGGTCACTGTACTAAAAGCAATGTAAAGAACAAATCCTAGCAGGGTTGCTGATCTTCTAACAAGGATCAAAAGACACTAGTGCAGTTCTTAGTGGGTGTCAATTCCCACTAGGGTTTTTACCTATTTGGGTTTCCCCATAACCATATTGGTGTTATGTGATGTGATTTTTTATCTTGTTTATATTGATGTTTATTTCAGTACTTAATCAATCAAACTAAGTTTCAAGAGTAAAGTAAAAAGAATAAGATATAGTGAACACTGATTCAAACCCCCCCCCTCTCAGTGTTCCCATTCCTAAATCTAATATTTATGCCCCTAACTCTAAAGTGGGAAGGACTCAGTTTTAGAAAAGGGTTGATAACCAAAGATTTCTCTTCCAGGACTTTTCCTGGTTAGTTATCAGTGATTTCAATTTTCCTTTGAAAGATAATGAGAATTTTTGGGGTGTGGATAGTCAGAGTCAACTTGATGGTCAAGTTGAGATCATGGACTTTGTCAATAGACAAGCTCTTTTTGACTTGGATCTTCAGGGGGTCAACTAAACCTAGTCAAACAGAAGAATTGGGTAGGACATCATCCAAGTTTGGTTGGATTGGGCTCATATTTATGGTTATTGGTTCAAAAGCTTTGGTTGTTCTTTGTCATCGCTCATGAAGATTAGATTTGACCATTTGCCTATATCTTTTAGTGTTGATCCGATTGTCTCTAAGGGAAATCCACCTTTTAGATTTGAGAGAATGTGGATTAACCTCTTGGATATTGAGTAGTTGACCAAAGGCTAGTGGGATGTCAATATTCAGGGTACCGTGATGTTTACGATGGCCAAAAAACTACAAAATCTAAAAAAAAAAGTTAATTCTTGTAGTAAGGAGGCTTTTGGTGACATTTTTAAATCCAAGCTGATGCTGGAAAGGGACTTGGATAATGTGTAGGAGATGATTCAATAGTCTGACCTATCCCAAGATCTGAAGGATAAGGAGGAGATTCTCCTACCCAAGACTCATGACATTATATCTAAAGAGGAACAGTACTGGAGACAAAGATCTAGATCGATATGGCTTAAAGCTAGAGACAAGAATACCAGATTCTTCCATATGTCTACTTCCAAACATAGATCTTCTAATAGGATATCCAGACTTAAGGTGATAGCTAGAGAGGTAAGGAATAACAAGGACATTTCTTTGGCCATGACTGATTTCTTTTTTGCCCTTTTATCTAAATAACCGAATATTTCCTTGGAGTGCCACGATTTACTTCTTGAGGCTATTCCCTCCATTTTTTATGAGGCCACTAACAAGGTTATTTTTTATATCCCTTCTTTGAATGAAATCAAGATGACTTTTTTCTCTTTTAAGGGTGGCAAGTCCCCGGGACTGGATGGGCTCCCAATGTTCCTTTTTTATAAATTTTGGAATACTACTGGCCAGACATCTGTAATGTTATTAAAGAATTATTTGGTTCCAGATCTTTGTTAAAAGGAATTAATGCTACTTTTATTGTTCTTATTCCTAACAAGGCTAAGGCTGATTCAATGGATTCCTTCTGACCAATTAGTCTATGTAATTTAGTGTATAAGATTTTTTCCAAGGTTTTCACCCTTAGACTACTAGCTATTCTTCCAAAGATTATCTCTCCCTAGCAAAGTGGTTTTGTTCCTGGAAAGCTAATCCTTGATTCTATTATGAAGGTTCATGAGGTTATTCACTCCACTCAAGTTTCTCTCAACTTTGGTTTTTTGTTGAAACTTGATCTCTCTAAGGCTTATGATCGGGTGGAATGGGATTTTTTGATCAAAGTGCTAAGATCCTTTGGCTTCTATGAAAACTTGCTGAAGTTGATCTTTTAGCTCATCAGTACCTCTACATCTGCTATCATGGTTAATGGATCCCCCTCTAGATTCTTTAAACCTTCCAGGGGGCTTAGTCAAGGGGATCCCTTATCTCCCATTCTTTTTTCCATTATGGCTTAGTGTCTCGGTTGCTATTTTCAGAAATTAGTTTTCATTGGTTCCATCAAGGGCTTAAATCCTTCCTCTACTTCTAGGTCATGCTCCCATGAGCAATTTGTGGATGACACTATCATAATGGGGTCTTCATCTATTCAGGAGGCTAAAGTTATCAAACAGTCATTGTCTAATTACTCTATGGGTACTTGTCAAATTATTGATTGGAATAAGAGCTCTTTGTTCTTTATCAATATGTCGGTGGACAAGAACAATAGAATTGCTAGAATTATTGGTTGTAAAATTGATTCCATGCTTGTTATCTATCTCAACTTGTCGTTAGGTCTTAAACCTCCTAACTCCTTCTGGTCTAGAATTGTGGACATATTCAATAGGAAATTAGCTGGTTGGAAAGGAGTACGGCTGAGTCGAGCTTGTAAACTTTAACTCTTGAAGAATTCTTTGCAAAGTCTGCCCATTTATGCTTTTATCCTTTTTAAGATACCGAGTAAAAATACAGATATTATTAAAAGTATCCAAAGGAAGTTTTTGTGTACCAATGTCAAAGAAAGAAAGAGATTGGCTCTGGTTTCTTGGGACAAGTTGTGCACTCCCAAGAAGTGGGGGTTTGGGTATCTGTCCTATAAGGGAAACCAACCAGTTGATTCTGGCGAAAATAATTTGGAGGATCTTTGGGGAGAAGGAGTGGAATGAGATAATCCACAACAAATATCTCTTTTCTTTCCCCCATGTCTCTGATTTCATGAAGATGGAAGTTAAGGTGCAGGGCTCATTCATTTTGAATTGCATCCAACAAGTTAAGGACATGGCCTTTAAAGGTGCTAAATGGTATTTGGGTAGTGGCCGAAGAATTAAGTTCTAGGACAACTGTTGGCTCAAAGATCTTCCTTTGAGATCTGTTACTACCTTCCAACCCTTTATTAATGTCTGCATTCAGATATTTGGTCCTAGGATCAGGGAATACTAGAGGAATAACTCATGGATTCACCTCTTTATAATTGATGAGGCCCTTAAGCCCCTGATGCTGGATCTCAGGATCTGGAAAGTTGTTTTGACTAGAGATGATGAACTGATTTTGGGAATTCTCCCTTCTGGTGTCTTGACTGTAGCCTCTTCCTCTGAGATCTTATTGAAGTAGCTAGATCCTCCACTCTTGTAGGCCCAGGTATTGGATAAAAGATTCATTCCTAAAATTAATATTTTCTTTTGGCTGGTTTTGCAGAACAAAATTCTTACCATTGACAACCTACAGAAACATGGTATGATCCTGACCAATAGATGCTTTCTTTATAATGAGGTGGTGGAATCGGTCTTCCATTTGGCTTTTGACTGCATATATTTTTGGGAGGTCTAGGGTCTTACCCTACAGTGCTGGAAGATCAACTAGATTTTTCCTAACAATATGGAAAATTTTAGCACCAAATGGAGGAAAGCAGAGATCGCTATGGACAAGAAATTGTGGAATCTTATAGAACCTCATGTTATCTAGAGATTGTGGAGAGAACACAATGACAGAGTTTTTAGAAACACTGATCTTTCACCATTGGTAGTTGTTGATAAGATTAAGAGAAGCCTCAAAGAGAACTACAAATCATTGACTGGTTTGAAGATGGATTTCTATGCTGGAGATTTTAGTGCTAGTTCCAATAACAAGCTAGCTACTAAAAGGGATAATGCCATTTAGTTATCCCCTACTCTGAGATGGATCAAAATAAAATTTGACAGTGCTACAAAGGGTAACCCAGGTCCTACGGGTTGTGGTGGGGTCATAAGAGATGATATGGAAAACTGTCTTGCTACTGTGGAGCTTCACATAGGGGTGCAAACAAATCATGTTGCGGAGGCCATAGCCCTTTCTCCAAACCCCTAAAATTATTGAAAAAGACATGTCTCTAAATGTGTGGATTGAAGGTGATTCAATGAATATCTTAAATTGCATAAAAAATATCACTAAGCCATCATGATCAATTAAGGTGATTATTGAGGAGACCCAGATTATCATTAACTCTTTTAAACATGTCATCATTTCCCATGTGTACTGGGAAGTGAATGGTACAGCTGGCCAACTATGCTGTTAGGGTGAATGACATTGTGATTTGGCACAATGGCAAAAATCTAACAATTGATTTGAAGGTGAAGTTGGCTTTTGACAGGACTGATAGAAAAAGAGTAGATTTGGAATATCTTAAGAAGTTATGATGAAAGGACACCAAATTGTTAAATTGTTTAAAATGATTACGGAAAGCTTTTCCTTTGTTGAGATTACTGAAAGAAGACACGAGTTTATTGGCATGAATTTTAAAGTTGTTTTCATCATCTACCTATGCTTTTTCTCCACAACGGCTGCTGATATACCTTTTTATAAAAATATGTGTGGCAGGCTTAATCGCAGGGAGCCAAAGGATTGTATAAAATGGAAGAACATGATGGAGGTTTGGAAAAAATTTAGAAAGGGTGGTCTTACTACATATATAGAGCGCTTGCATGGATTTAAAGATGAAGCTATGAAGGTGTTTGCTGAGTCTTGGAAAGATGGTGTGGTTACCATTGTTGGTCCCACTGTCAACACTACTGAAGAACTTATTGCTAAGGTGTCCAGTCTAAGCCTCAAGGGTATTAAATTTTACAGAGATAAGAGAGTTTCTCAAAAATCCATTCAGCAATTCCCCAAAAGAACATTTGAGGCGAAGAGTTTGGTGAAAGATTCTAGTGGCTATTATGACGTTGATGCCTTCAAAGAAATTTGGGCGAAGGTCATGATGGCAGTCATGGAGTACATTACCCTAGACGATAAGTATATACACACCCACTCTTACCACTTTGTGCTACTTTTCCACTTCCATCACAAGATTAGGGTTTCTATTCCTTTTCATCTCCTTTAGTCTCTCTACCTTAGTATTATGGACCATAAGAGGAAAGAGAATAAGCCCATCCTATATGAGGGGATTATTCTCCTTATTGTGGAGCATATCAAGAAGAAGGCCATCTCTAGCCCTATCATTTCTTTTCCTCAAGCCTCTGGCTTGATTAAGAAATGTAATAGGGATTCAGTTTGTAAAGAGGAGTTTTTATTTGGTAAAAAATTCAAATTGGATAAGAGTACTGGTATGGTTACAGAGTCTACTAGTGAAAGTACTCAGGGTTATGCAGTCATGGCTAATTTGTTTGAGGAGGACAATCAAGCTTCAATGTTGATGTCGAATACTATCTCATGGGATAAAGATAACAAGGAGGAGGTCACTGATACTATGGATGTGGGGGACAACCCTAATGTCAAGGATAAAAATGACAAGGATAATAAAGAGGAGGATAAGGGTGGTAAATCAGTCTCCATTTTGGTTGATTATGATAGCTTGGAGGAACATGACGTTCCTATCTCCCCCAAATTAGAAGTTATTATGGAGGTCCAATCAGATAATCAAAAGGATTCCCCTGTTGCTGAGAAGGAGAATGTTCCTTCCTCTTCTTAGAACATTCCCTTTGTTAAAATGGTTGATTTACAAGAATGAATTGTCCAGTTGCTCAAAGAAGACATGGATGATAAAATTGACCCTCCTTTCGGGTTTCTCTAGACTATGAAGGAGATGTCCATGTACTCATTTGGCTTGGTGAAATGAGTTTTTCAGGAAATAAAGAATCTTAATTTAAAATGTCGCTCAATCTCTGCTAAGGTTGATTCCCTATAGTAGATTGTGGAGACTAGTTCGAAAGGAATAGATGGCAATAAGGACAATGATAGGGATAAGAAAATGCAGGATTTTCCAGTCAAAGTTGATAATCTGGAGAATGCGGTGAAGAAGCATATGCAGGATAACCACCTATTCATGGGCTCATCCATGGAGTGTTTCATGTCTATCAAAGCAGAGATGGATGTTGGCTCCCCTACCAAGAAACCTGAGGAGGACAATGATGATGTGGGTGATGAGGGTCCAGGTAAATGCACTCAGTCAGCTAAAAGGAAAACAATCTAGGAAATGATCCTTGAGCTCTCCGACTTCAATGCTACTATCAAGAAGATCTCAGAGGCAAAGAAGTAAGTGGAGGAGACTCGTAAGGAGTTGGCTTCAATTCTTTGGGATCTTTGTGTTGTTCTATTTTTTGGTTTCCTTGTACGGGGTGGTTTTTTTGGTTTCTGGTCTTTTTGGATTTTTTTGCTGGCTTTGGTTCTAGTGGACTAGTTCCATGTCATGTTTCTTTTCAATAAGCTTGATGATGTAATATTTTGATATCAAATTGTATGGGGTTTCAGGCCCCTGTTAAAACCTATTTTTTACTGCAATCAAAAACATATACCAAATTAAGCCCAAACACTATATCAAACTACACCTAAATCTTTAGATCATGGAGAAGCAATTGAACAAATAGTAACAACCTACCTTGAAAACCAAATTAAACATTAAAATATATTGAACCCTAACGTTAACTCTAAATTTGATTAAACAAATAAACTATGTTAAACCCTAACCTTACCCCTCAATCAAATTCAAACCTGACCCTAAACATTAAATTGAGCCTTATACTAACCCCATCTTATGATTTTTTAAATTAAAAATAAACCTTAATTAGTGCCTTATCAAGTTATCACATTTATAACTTGAGAGAGAGGGAAGGGGGTTTGATTAGGGTGCATATCTAGAGAGAGAGGAGGATGAGGCTCATATTATGTTTTTGATTACAGGAAAAAACATATTTTAAAGGGGACCTGAAACCCTGTACAAGCTAGATAAAATTTTAGCATTAAAGGAAACTAAAAAGAAACAGGACTGGGGACCAGTCGTCCATAACCAAAACCATTATAAAAACAAAAAAATAGAACACTAGAAAAAAAATGACAAAAGACCAACACCAAGGACCTAGGGCACTAGACAAACTCTTTGCGAGTTTCGTTAGCTTCCTTCTTCACCTCAGATATCTTCTTTATTGCGGCGTTGAAGTCAGAGAGCTCCTGGATTCTTTCTTGAATCTTTCTCCTTTTCATAGACCTAGTACGTCTTCTTAGGCCTTCCTCTTCCAATTCCTCTGTACTCTCATTAGGTTTCTTGCTAGGGGAACCAGCATCCATCTCCCCTTTAATGGTCATAAAGAAGTCCATGGCCGAACCCATAAACTTATTGTTGTCATGCATGTGTTTTTTCATGGATTTCTCCATTGTTTCCATTCTAGCTTGTATGTCCTGCACTTTTTTATCCCCGTAAATGTTCATGTTGCCATCCACTATTTTTGAACCAGACTCTAGCTTATCCTGCAGGGAATCCACCTTAGCAGAAATGGAATGATACTTCAAATTTAAATTCTTGATTTCCTAAAAGACCCATTTCAGTAAGTGAAAATAATACATGGAAGCAGCCTTAGTAGTTTGGAGAACCCCAAAGGGGGGATCTATTTTATCGTCCATGTCTTCCTTAAGTAGTTGAACATTCTGCTCTTGCAAATCCATAGTTTTAATGAAAGGAATGTTCCAAGAATTCCCAGGAGCATTCACTTTCTCGACACTAGGTGAAGCTATCTCCACTTCAGGGGAAGTTTTCTTCGCGTCTGTGGCATCCTTCTAAATATCCGACCCAACCTCCATGATCACTTCTAGTTTAGGGGAGATGGGCACGTCGTGATCTTCAGAACTATCGTAGTCCACTAAAATGGGCACCTGTTGACTGCCAACATCCTCCTCATTCTTATCATCCTCATTGTTACTCTTGATTCTAGAGGTATTACCCATCTCCATAGTACCTATGGTCTCCTCTTAAGTGTTATCATTTTCCCCTGAAGCCATATTATGTTTTTAATACACAGATTTTTTTAATAGAGAGAGATCTTAGAGATAGGGTATGATGGTGAGATGAGGGAGGGAGAGAGTAAGAGAGAGGTTGATCAGGGCTCAGACACACACACACACACACACACACACACACACACACACACACAGATGGTGATTAGGGGAATATCTAGAGAGAGAATTATAAAATTAATCATAATTCTAACCATAAATTTAAACCATAACCTTAACCATAACCTAATTCTTAACATTAACCCTAACCCTAACCTCAAACTTTAATTACAAACTTGATCCTAACATTCCATTTAAAGTTAACCTTATCCATGTAACCTAATATGAATGCATATGATGGTGAGATAAGTGAGGGGAGATAGTGAGAGAGAAGGTAATTAGGGGGAATATCTAGAGAGAGTTGGAAGGAATAGGAGAGAGGACAAAAAGAGATATTTTCAATAGAGAGAGAGTGAGAGAAAGGGTGATTACGAGGCATATATATATATATATATATATATATATATATATATATATATATATATATATATATATATATATATATATATATATATATATATATATATATATATATATATATATATATATATATATATATATATATATATATAGAGAGAGAGAGAGAGAGAGAGAGAGAGAGAGAGAGAGAGAGAGAGAGAGAGAGTTCTAAAACTGACCATAATTCTAACCATAACTTTAAACCATAACCTATGTCTTAACACTAACACTAACCCTAAAGTCAACGCTAAACTCTAATTGTAAACTTTATCGTAACATTCCCTCCAACCTTAATCATATCCATGTACCCTAATGTGAACCCCAAAAAACTATAATCTAAACACTAAACCTAATCCTAACCCCTAATCATAATTATAACCCTAACCTTAATCATAACTTTAGTTATAAGTATTAACATAATAATTTACTAATTGTCACTTTAATATTAATCTCACCCTACTCTTACTCCTAATCCTCACCCTCACCCTCACCCTCACCCTATCCCTAACCCTAACTCTAATTATAACCATTAACATAGTATTACTCCTAACTTTAAACAGTTACCGTAACCATAACCTTACCATTTAACATAGGTGATATGCTAAGGTTAACTATGATACTAACCCTAATTATGATCCTAACCCTAACACTAACCTTAAGACTAACCCTGATTACACCATTGACCTTAACTGTTACCCTAACACTAACCTTAACCGTAATCCTAACACTAACCTTAAGCATAATAGAAGCACTAACGATAATACTAACACTAATTGTAGCATTAACTCTTATCGCTATATATTCAAATATTAAAAATAAAAAAATGTCTTCCATGTTGCGCCGCAACTACTAGCTTATATATATATATATATATATATATATATATATATATATATATATATATATATATATATATATATCTCCTTCTCGAAGCACCTAAATGTAAATACAATAAATGTGAACACTTATATATTTAAGCTTTATATGAAACATGTCTTCGTGTAATTCCGATACTGTACCGCACAATAATAACATCCTTTTTGATAGATTTGGTAAAGTTAAAATCCTCATCAACGTAACATAGAGAATAAATTTTTGTCTTAAGCAAAACTCTTTTCGAGGATGCACCCTCACATTTTTTTTGGGTATTGAATTGAACAATATAAAATAAATCATACTACAGATAAACAATTAAAAGAAAACAGATAGCTGACAATAGTTGAGCAGCCATACGAAAAAGTAATGATTTTTTTTTTCTATAACAACGACAAAAACAATAATGTAAATGGCTTACTCCAAGTTTCCTTAATAGCCGAAAGAAACGAATTTATATGCTGCCTACGAAAGAATCAATTTGGCATATTCACTACTAAATAATGATCTCATTGTTTTATTATTTGGGTCGTTCTTCTCGTTTTATTGTTCAAATGAATACAAATGGCTGTGTTGCATGCAAAATAAAGTAGAATTGACAGAGTCCTCGCACAATCATTGGTAAAATAAAATTAGTGAGATGACAAGGAAAGATTTAAAATAACGTATGTGCTGTACATTCAAGATTCTAATTGCCGATTGAAGATATATGTTTAATAATTGCCTCTGTTGCATGAAAATAGATTCAACACATTCATTGTAAATTAATAAATGCTAATTGCATGTGCTGCTTAAAAAAATTTAAAAAATAAAAACCTTATGGTTTTGTTTAGGCTATTCTGGTCTTATCTTTCATCTAATTATGTCATTTTACTTAGCACATTCATTGATATCTAGTGATCATATCTATGCTTTTTCTGATCTTATCTTTCATTCAAGATTACATGCTAATTGAGACAGGACATAATTTTTTCACAGGATAAAGGTCGAATGAACAAATAAATAATCTCCGCGTTGGATGATATTGACACTACATGTTTTGTAAAATTAGTTTAAGAAGGGGAAGAATAAAAAAATAGCATCCGGGTGGTTGAGAGGGATATGTTATTAGCAAACTTAGAATCGCTCTAGCAGAAGAATTAAAATAGCAGTCCAACGTTATAAATAAGAAGCTCAATACAGAAAGCATCAGCTTGCAATATAGTAGACAGAAAATATTTAATCTATAATCTACAGGTTAAATAAATGTATTTGAACTCAGAATAATATATAATATTCAACTATTACGACATCGCCATTGAAAACTAGTGTTATACATCTTAATTCAATTAAGTTTGAAGCCTAGAATTAAAATTTCACATTTCGACCAGTTTATGCAAATGTTCCATTCAGATGTGTCCAACGATCACTTGCTTCAAGGATGGACGTATACCTAATATTGTCTTACTACACTGAAATATTTTATGTGCATAATCCCAACACCATCGCATTCACTCATAAATATAGTAAATATATGAGGTCTTATGAGTGTCAAAATTCATATTTCGGTGTTACAGAATGTGGAAGCTTTTACCTGGAATTTTAATCTCTACTATCTATTGATTAGCAGTCTCACTTTTAAAAAATATACGATGTGATCCGTTAAATGTCAATTATGTGATAATGGTATCATGGTAGTTGATATAATATTGTAATTAGCTTTTATATTTATTTTTTTGTTCTATGGTTTTTGGTGATAATTGTTTGAGGTATTTAGTCAAGATTTTTCATTGAATAGAGTGATTTTTGTAAAGATAATTTTGCAATTGATTTTTAAGGTGATAGGCTTATTGCGGGGAGACTTTATACGGATTCTCCTGATCCCTTCCACCAGACCAGCCATCGGAAAGTCTCCCACCACTTTCACAACGTTTTATTTATTTCACACAGAATGGGCTAAAATTATTAGATCAATTTGTTTATTACATAAAAACTGCATGTCATCAAAACCATTGCTGATGTTTTAGATGCAAACTGTCCATCGCAGATTGTGAGGCTTCAAACTTGTCAGAGACAGATTAGAAGATACATTCCTCGGGATGTGGCGGCAGATTGTAGAAAGCGTGCAATTATACATAAATGTTTTTCGTTTTACGGCGGTTGGGCAAGCGAAATTTGAAATTGACGCAAATACTCCTTCAATCAACTAAACACCTCGTCTCCACTCCCATGATCCTTCCTAAGGCCACACAAGTGACAACCACATGGTCACGCAGTAAATGACTCATCAAAATGCTTCAGCTAAACATCACTAAGAGACAAATGTTATAGGCTCCAGATCAAGTCAAAAGCTGAACTATCTAAAAACCTCTTCGACGTTACAACTTTGACCACATCAGCGATCTAGATAAGACAGAGACTGTGCGTTGATAGGAGGAACTAACTCGTAATGCTTGCTCTCATGATCACTCTCAATGCACCCTATGATCACCCTCAATGCACCCTAATCTTCACATTTAGGTTAACAAAATAAATAGTTTGGGTGCTGCACAGAGCTAGAATTGAGTAGCCGACTGAATAATTTACCTTTGTCACAATAGTGGCACCAAACAGAACATATTGTGTACTATTATAACTACCAATCAGACTATAGGCCAAATAAGTAGATAAATAAATGTCAATATCAATGACCATTTTAATATATTTTTTAATATTAGTAACAATGTTAAAATCTGTGTCAAGAATAAAGTTGATTTGATTAGGATGCTTAACATAATTACGTTAAGTCAAATCAAATATTTAATTAAGTGAATTAACATAATTAAAATGTATAAATGAACAACATATAATAAGGTAACGAACCGAAAGAAAGAGAGCAGAGATAGCAAACAAAACACAATTGATAATGGAGTTCATCTGGGTGGACTACGTCTCCGGGTCCTTTTCCACTAGGGGGACCGATCCGATTAACTCCAAAAATTAATTACAAGTGTTTCAAGACCATTCCTTTCAAGCACAACAACAACATTATTCTCTCATTATGCAGGAGTAATCAACACGTCTCCAAAATATTCTCTCTACCTTCATCACATGGATGCCTTTCAAAAGGCCTATTACCCCCCATTTTATACATAAAATTAGCTATAATTATACTTATAAAAATAAAATTAATTAATCCCTTTTTTATCATAGATTATCTTCATGATAATCTTATGATATTTTATGGTTTTCGGTTTAATCCCTTATTAGGGATTTGTTTCTAACAATAATCATTATTTAACTAAGAATAGGCAAAATGCAATTAGATTAAATATAAACTCCTCCAAAAAGGTCTCAAGCGCTATTAATAGTGCATTGGCTATGCATGGCTTCAAGAAGTTTGTGGTCAAAGACTTCAACTCTCACTGACCACCTTCCTTCTTATAGTGAAAGAAGTTTTAAAAATTTTGAAAGAGAGCACGACCTTTTATTAGCAAAAAAGTCTTGTGGTCCAATGGTTAAAGTGGATGGTTGGTAGTAAGTAGGTTATGGGTTCAAATCCCATTAGGGGATTTTAACCAAATTCAAACACACTATTTTCCTACGTGCCATGAATTTTTTTAGGAAAGGAAAAACTTTTATGAACTACATCATTAATTTCTAGATCATTTGAGATTAGTTTATTATGTTTTTTCCCTCGAATCAGGCCTCCTCACTGAAGAGCTTTTCGACCTAGGAAAGTTTGATTACTCAAAAAGTAGGTGAGGGTATAATTCTCTCACTTTTCCAATCTTCATCCATCTTTCTTTACTAGGGTGCATCCCTTTACCTCCCACCTTAAGGTATTCATTACATCCTCTTTTTGAGACATGACATTTCTATCCAGGATGACATCCTCTTCTAACACATTCATGTATTTAGGTGCAAGGTCATCGACAAAAGTAATCTGAACATTAGCCTCTTCATCTAGTATCATTGTAGGCTCATACAATTTCAAATTCTATACATTTACAACTAAGTAGGTTTGTATCTATTGAGGAAGATTAGGATGAAAGGCATTGGTGCCAATCTTCTCTAAGATCTCAGAAAGACCATATCTAATTGCCTTCAACTTCCTTCCTTTACCTTGCATTCTTTCTTTGCTAATGTATAACCAAACTCTATCTCCAACCTAAAAATTATGATTGATATGATGCTTATCATGGTGACCCTTGTATTTTTCTTGACTTTGCTCCAACTATGCTTCTACTGTCTAGTGATTTCTTGGACCTTCTCGATGAACTTTAAAGTCCTTTCTATGTCATAGTGTCCTTCTTCAGGATTATTCTTCCCAAAAGAAAAATTCATTGGTGTCTTAGGCAAGTAATCGAAGCAAGTCTAAAAAGAGACCTCTTTGTAGATGATTGTGTTCCATGGTTGTAAGCATGTTGCACATAATGGAGACTTTCATCCCATATGTTAGGATGCTTAGTGTAGTAACCTCTAAGAAGATGAATAATTATCTTATTGACCACCTCTATGTGTTCATCAGTCTAAAAATGGAAAAGTTGTACTTTTCTTTGGCTTGGTGTCCATGAGGCCCCACAAAGATGACCCAAAACTCCCCTAAAAATTGAGAATATTGATATGATACAATAGAATTAGGTAACCCAAAATGAACCCATATAAATTAAAAGTACATATGAGTTGTCAGTTCAGTAGTGACCTATTTCTTACAAGGCATTAGGATACACATTTTACTCAACCGATCACCTACTCCATACAAATAATCGTGACTATTTCTAGACATAGGTAAACTTCCTACAATGTCAATAGACACACTTTCCCATGGATGGGATGGTACAAGTAATGGTGTATACAAACCTAATTTCCTATTACTTGGCTTGCTGGTTGCATATATTACACATCCTTTTATATATTTAGTGACAGTTTTCCTACATACAAGGCCAGTAACAATATTTCTATAACTGAGAAAATCTTTTAGTTATCCTAAAATGTCCTACAATCAAAGAGGTATGTGACTCACAGATTATCTATGCATGTTCATCTTTTTGACCACATAATTTACCCAAGTGGTACACCATGTTGTCCTACACATAGTAGTCTTTCTCTTCTACATGTTTTACCATGGATGAAAGCTACATAGATATCCTTAAAGTTCATGCCATTAGAATATTGTTCTTGAAAACATTCATGAACCATAGAACTATTATGAAGGATTATCAAAGAATTCATAACAGGAGGCCTAGAGAGCTATCTTCTACTTTGTTCTAGCCACCTCTCTTATACTTAATTACCAAGTGAAACTATTGCAAAAAACCCATCGATTGAAAATGCCTACTTTGTTGCATTTTATACTATAAATGCAAATACTGTAGTGGTTGGTGATCGATGTGAATATTATTATTTCTTTCCCCATTAAGTAAGGTTTCCATTTCTTAACACTTTGAACTAAAGCATAAACTTCTTTATCATAAGTGGGATAGTTACTTTCTTCTCCTGAAATATCTCAGGGTGGTAGCAAAATGGTTTACC
>BSBK01014892.1:0-32997 GCA_027943335.1 Chamaecyparis obtusa | reverse complement strand
ATGCATATTTGAGCACATGAGACGATACTATGATGAAAAAGAGAAGTGGATGCCTTCAACCCAAAAAATGAAACACCCTACAATCTGATGAATATTGAAACATCCCTCTATCTTGAGGAAGCAACATTGAGAAGCTAGAATAACATAACAATGAAATGTAAATGGTGCCTAATCGTAAGCTAAAACAAGGGAGTGGAAAAGGATTTATAACTAGCTTTATATAGTCTACTTGATCAATTATTTCCCAATCCAAGATCACAACTATGCAAGAACACACCATTATTTAATAAAAATAGCTTGAGCTAATAATATGATAAACATCCACCAATAAGCATACTAATTGCACAACTCAATCAAGGAAACATTAGAAAAATAATTCCATTGACCATTTGTAGATGTTGAACAAGAGATGCTAACCTTTAGAAGGAGAAGCTCCACTATTTAAAAATTGAAGCCAAATGACAAAGAATACCATATTCTTAAAGAGATACATGGTTGAACATCGAAAGAGGGCCTTATACCATATATACCTACAAAACCCGAAATAACAAGACTAGCAATGCATAGGAAAGTAAGGGGTTATATATATATATATATATATATATATATATATATATATATATTATATATATATATATATATATATATATATATATTATATATATATATATATATATATATATTATATATATATATATATATATATATATATATATATATATATATATACTATATATATATATAATATATATATATATATATATAACAAAACCTAGAATTTATATTGTTGTATATGTAGTCTTATGAACAAACAAAAAAAGTTTTACAAAAAGACACCCCGTTCCTATTTCTTGCTTGCTTTTGTGAGCATAAGAGGCCAGGTCTTCGCTGCTATTAGACTCGGTGACTTCCTTTGCAACCTCACGTAGACCAAACTTTCCCAGTTTGCCTTTATTTTTGGTATCTATTTTAATACCTCCCCATCTTGGCCGAACTAGCTTTGATGATGACTGGCAAGATAGTCTTAATCATATCTAGATTAATATTATTATTACTGAAGGATTCTAGGACATCATATCCTTTAGCTTTCAAATAATCCTTAAGCCAAATAGTGTTCTTGGAACACACAATGCAAAGCTATCTAAGGAGGAAGTAAATGTTCCTTTCCACTTCGACCCATCGATTGTCAAAATGCTTTTATCTTTAAAGACCAGGATGCATCATCTTACAAGGCCCTCATTATTTCCTAAGATCCTATTATGTCTTCCATGTAGTCCTTTGGGTAAGGTATCTCTATCCTATCTGTTAGAAAATAAATTTATTATACCACCTACTCTCATAAGAGAACAGTCTAGTAGCTTTGACCACTGACCAAAGAAGCTTCTAGATAGATAAAGAAAATCAACAATTTCTAGAGACTTCTTCCACTCTCCAGATTTCTCTTGATGTACAAATTGATTATAAATTAATAGAATGGGCCTGTCCTTAGTGAGAACAATTTGGGTTTCCAATATGGTATTAGAGCTAATGGTAGAAGATCTTGAGAGTCTGGAGAGGAAGAGGAATATGATGAAGTAAGCTGAAGTCATCTATTGAGTTTGCAAACAAGGTTGCAATTATTAAAGAAGTCACGAGAGTCAAAGTATTGCTGGAGAAAGATATTTCTAGATTAGACGCTCAAAATTTTATCTCACTATAGTAGGACTTTTAGAACATAATTTATCTTCGTGCTTCTTCTGCCACCTTGTTTTTTCCTCTATTTTAAGCTGGAAGCAATTATAATTTATGGTGTGGAATATTTGAAGTTGTTTGTGCCTGCCACGGTGCCTGCTATTGTGGAGAAGAGGGGTCAGAACGTCTCCAATCAGCATTATTGGGTGGCTTGGTAAGTGCAAAAGAAGAGTAAGGTTTTGGTATGTAAATTTACCATAAATCTGTTATGAAGTGTTTCTAGTGTAAAAAATGGTGTTGGTGTTGTGCGTATCCCCTATTTTTTCCCTATTTTTCTCTATTCCTACCCACTTAATTTAAGAAGATTGTTGAAAGATTTTTCCAAGAGGTTGATGTTTTAATTTTTTGTTCATAGTATTTGGGTGGTTCTTAAAAAAAGGCCAATCCAAAATAGTGTGCAATCAAAAAGTTGAAGAGTGTATTGTACCTGATTTATTGTAAGGGGGTGCATTATCGGTTGTACCTGACACCCTAGAAGTTTTTGGTTTAACATATTGATGAACCATATATCTGAAAAGAATTCCTATACAACTGGTGAGTATAATGGCTGATTACTCATGTATCTCGGTAAATGGATTTCTTTTTATGCGGACTCAATAATCAAATTTGTTGCAAGTACAAAAGGAGAAAAGCCCAGAGAAATGATGGTTTCCCCATAATGATAATTTGTGGTCATTGAAACTAGTGTGTGCTTGGTAATCCAAAACCACTTATTGAGAGGTTCATGGTCATCCTTAAACCACTTTCTTGAGTGAGGTTTGTGGTAAACCAAAACCACTTGTTTGGGTGAAAAACCTAAAATTATGTAACATTGTATTAGTTGGGGAAAATATCAAATGGTTATGGGTATTCCGGTTAAAAACCCACAGTGATAATGACAAATTTCTCAAAGTGATAATGAAAATGGGAACAAATTTCCCAAAGTGATAGTGATAAGGGGAACCAAAATCTTGTGTTGTAAATGGGTACCCAAGAAGGCTTAATGCCAGGACCCATCCTATTTGGATCATGGGGGGATAGTTATCAAATAAATTATTGGGGGATAGTGGTATAATTAATTTATTGGGGGATGTTAGAAAATAAATTTATTATACCACCTACTCTCATAAGAGAATAGTCTAGTAGCTTTGACCACTGACCAAAGAAGCTTCCAGATAGATAAAGAAAGTCAGCAATTTCTAGAGAATTATTCCACTCTCCAGATTTCTCTTGATGTACAAATTGATTATAAATTAATAGAATGGGACTTTCCTAAGTGAGCCCAATTTGGGTTTCCAATACTATCACTGACATTATACATAGCTTTCTTAAGAACCCCTAAGATTTCTATGTTAAAGACAACCCCACACAAAGAGATTATGTCTTGTTTATGAATCCTAGCAGTGAGCAGAATGACAACAAAGATTCCAACAATATCACAGTTGACTCTAAAGTTAAATTCATTGCTAAAGTGATCTTCTCCTAAGATGATCTCCACTGCAGCTCTGGATAAGTCATCTAAGTATTTAAGCATCCTATCAAAATGCTCAAGTCTAATAAAACCCTTGAATGACATTTTCCTATAATTAGATGTATGGAATAACCACATGTTGGTTTCCATCCTCATTTTTCTATAATTAGCTTCAATAAAACCTGAGAAAAAGATAAATAAAAGGAGTTTAAAGGTTAAGGAAGTTTCCAGCCTCCATCGGACCATTTTGGATCCTTCCATAGTACTATAACAATTAATGATTGACAACTTAGTAATCAACAAAGAGCATGGAGGTTTGCAAGCCTTGAATAAAAGCCAAAAAGTTAACCAAAAAACTAGGGGAAATGATAAATTAGCATGTCAGAACCATAAACCTAAATATAAAATAAGTCAATGTCTATATATGTATAGAAATAGATACAAATAATTATACACCATTATGATCATGTACACACAGCTGTGTGTGTTGATATAAATATATGTGTGAATGAATAAAAGACTAAGGCAAGACAAAAAATTGGCAATCATGAAAAATAGTAAGGGAGACAGGGGCAAGAATAGGGAAAATGAGGAACTCCATAGGAGCGACCCTCTCTAATATGTCTTAAGGATGGAAGGGATAATCCAAATAACAAATTGAAAGGAGAAGATATAAGTATATATATATAGCAATATTGTTTCAAGCTAAGGTGCATATATGCATAATTACACCAATGTACATGTACCATTGGTGGTTATCCATGATATAACAATGTCAATCTATAAATATGAATTTGTGCACTTTTGCCTCCAATCCATTCCTATATATATGTATATCAGGGACATCAGACATAATTGATTTATATGGTAGTGAAAAACCTATAGTAGGTAGCCAACTTGAGGGGAATGGATGATGACAATATTAAAGAGAGTATCTATAAATTTTAAACTTTATCTTCTCCTCTCTGGACAATTCATTAAGTTACTTCCAACCATTCTTTTCATGTTCACGAGTTCCTATCAGCCCCTTCATTTGCCAATTTTTTTACCTTGAATTTCCTTCCTTGTATATATGATTAAAATTATGTACTTCTTGATTGATTTGATTAGTGATAAAACTCTAGAAAGTATATCATTAAGTTTCCAATTAGGCATGGATCCTTGTTTTAGTGCATTTATAAAGTTACGCTTGAATCTCCTTCAATCTCCAACTTTTCAACCTTAAGTTCTTTGTATATTAGCAAACCCTCAACCAATGTCATAAGCTCAACTGCAATATTGTTTTCTATTCCAATTGGTTTTACTAGAATTACCACATCCATCCCTTCTGAGTTATGGATGTAGAACCCAATTCTTTCCTTTCCTAGATTTCAATGAGAAGCACTGTCAAAGTTATATTTTAGCCAATCTTTCTTAGGAGGAATCCATCTCACTTCCTTTCTTTTCTTCTTATACTCTTCCTTACTCCACCCCAAATAAGGTGGTAACTTTAAACCTATCCACCTACATGTCATCTTTGATTCCTTTTTGGGCTGATGCAAAAGTCTATTGTTAGTAGTTTCATTAATAGATGCCTCTATTTAGTTTGTTAGTTGCTCCCATTCCAATTTTTTAACTTTGAACAAACATCTATTTCATTATTTCCATAGTTCACATATTACTATTGAAGGTTTTATTAGCCATAGGTTTCTATATAATAATTTTCTCTTGATGGTTGGCCATGACTCAAATAGACTTAGAATGGGGTTAGGAAGGGTTGTAATTAATCTCATTTTATTACACAGCCATTGCCAACACTGATTAACATAGTTGTAGGTCAAAAGGATATAATCTACATTCTCTTCTTCTAACTCACATAACGGGAACCTTATAGGAAATCTAAAGCCCATTCTCTTAAATCTCTTTGCCTTCAAAATATTTTTCTGAAAATCTATCCAAGAGAACAAACCTGGCTTAGGTAAGGAGTTTTTGTCCCAACACAAATTTAAAGGGATCTAAGTTTTTGGCTGTTGTTTTTTCCTCATAAGATATTCATATCCTTCTTTAGAATTATGTGATCCTAATTTTGATCCATCCCATGCCAATCTATCTTCTATTAAATTAACGGTTATGTTTCTATTTTTTTAGTAAACTCTCAAGTTGTTTCCTTTCTACTTCTCGAATGTTAGTATTGTCAAAGGATTTCCATTTCCATTTGTGTTCTCTAGATATTCCTCTAATATTTCAATGTAGTCCTTGACATATTTTCCCCCCATGACTTCTAGGATACTTTTAAAACTCTCAAAGTCAAATGTCCTTTCTACTACCATGTAGCCTTCCCAAGACTAATTCCAAAACATTGATTTCTCTCCATTACCCAAGTTCTAGGTTAAATTTTCCATGATAATATTTCTACATTCCATCATGAAGTTCCATATGTGTTATTTGTTAGGGGAGGGGGGGGGTTCTAAATATGCTAGTTGGCCCACTGTTGTTTAAGTACTTGTGATATAATATTTTGACCCATTTCAGATGGGGGTTCATTTACATTTTCCAAACTAGTTTTGCACTCAATGCTCAGCCCTGATCCTTAATGTTTTTAATCCTTATACCTCCTTCCTTCTTTGGCCTACATACCTTATTCCATGCAACTAATGAAATCTGCTTCTTATCACCCACCCCTTTCCAAAAGAAGGTTTTGAGATGTCTATTGATTTTTTCTCTTTTTTCATTGGTAAATTAATGAATAATAGTTGGTAGATTGGTATAGATACAAGTACCAATTTTAGCATAGTTTCCTTGCTAGCAAAGGAAAGCCACTTCCCTTTCCATGATTCTATTTTTTTCTTAATTTTTTGGATAAACTAGTCCCATAATCTCTTTTTCCTATCTTTGTGTATGGATAGTCCTAAATATTTATAGGTTAATTCACCCTTTTTAAAGTTTAGGGTCCTGTGATGTGCTTCTTCCATGATCAAGCTTGTGTTGAGGAAAATGATTTCTGATTATTCCTTGCTGGTCTCCTGTCTTGAGGATATTTTATAAGAGTTAATTATGTTTTTGAGTTCTATTTCTTCTTGGTTATCTCCTTAACCATATAACATGGTGTCATAAAAGAATTGTTGATGTGTTGTAAGATCAAGGTCATTAGTTATTTTTTTCCTGTTATAAGATTCCATTATTTGCATAATACATAAAGGTATATAGCTACAACTAGCCATCATCTAGTTCAACCACCCCAACCTCATATTCTATATATAGATTACATTATGATATTGAAAATGATATTAGGTTTTCACCGATATCACCGCCATTTGGTATCAGAGTGTCCTTCTAGTCTCTGTCCATTCTAGTGAATGCTTTTGATTTATCTATCATCACGATGTGACAAATGAAAATAGCATGAGATTACCTATAGAATGGAAATGAGAATGATAGAAAAGTGTTGAAGGATGGTCCATTTCAATCTTATTGAAGAACCAAAGATTTTGGTGATTATTTCCATTTGTACCACTAACGAAGGAAACCACAAAAACCTTTGAACTTTCCTAATTGTATGATGTTAATTAGATTCATCATTTCAATAGGTATGTATTTGATTTTCTTTCACTACCCTCTACTATAATAGAATATATTAGAACAAGAAGTTTGTTTCCATGGCTAGTTTAAAAAGTGAGAAGTTTTTTAACAATGTCAATTTAAAAATCAATAATTTTCTCTCATATTGTCTATATGGCATCAAGTTGATTGTCCATACTATTTCACTGTGTCCAGTTCTCACAGATGGTAATCTGGTTCTGGTGTGTATGTTAGATGATGAAACATCATATTTCATGCAGTTACTTGTTTGGGATAGATATAAAGTAAAAATTTTGTTGTCATATTAATGAGATAGATGACATTTATGATGAGTATGAAGAGCATGGTTGTCATTCCTAGAAAACCATTCAATCGGTGAAGATCAATTTTTCTCAGTATGTGAAGTTACACCAATTGGTATTCATATATAAAAAAAATGGTAAGCAATAAGCTAATCAATAAGTAGTATGATAATCGGTACACAAGAAGGTAACCGATGAATAGGACAATAGGTGAAGGCCAGACAGGTAGAGATAGAAGATCAGTAAATGACAACTAGTGAGACCACAAATTGGTATAGGTAAAATTCAAGATACTAACAACTCGTTAAAATGGTGAACAAGTATAAACAAAGGTTATTAAATAATTTTACTTAATTAGCCAAATCGGTCAAGACAGTGCAAGATTCACTGAATCTGGGCAACAGAGAAAATGTAGTACATTGTTCGAGAAGAGTATTAAGTCAATTTATAGGAGCTTGTGTAAAGATCTTTCCATGATTCTAAGGCATGTTTTACAATTAAAATTGAAGAAATATTGCACATTGGAAATGATAATAGATGTTATAATTTGGCTGACATGGTAAGGATTATATGTTTTTGCAAGTTAACTGAGATTTAAGAAACATGTTTGGAGAAAAATGAATGGTAGTCTAGTTCTGGTGTGTATATTAGATGATGAAACATCATATTTCATGCAGTTAGTTGTTTTGGATAGATATAAAGTAAAATTTTTGTTGTTGTCATATTAATGAGATAGATGACAGTTATGATGAGTATGAAGAGCATGGTTGTCATTGCTAGAAAACCATTCAATCGGTGAAGATCAATTTTTCTTAGTATGTGAAGTTACCCCAATTGGTATTCATATATAAAAAAATGGTAAGAAATAAGCTAATCAATAAGTAGTATGGTAATCGGTATACAAGAAGGTAACCGATGAATAGGACAATAGGTGAAGGCCAGACAGGTAGAGATAGAAGATCAGTAAATGACAACTAGTGAGACCACAAATCGGTATAGGTAAAATTCAAGATACTAACAACCTGTTAAAATGGTGAACAAGTATAAACAAAGGTTATTAAATTTTTTTACTTAATTAGCCAAATCGGTCAAGATAGTGGAAGATTCATTGAATCTGGACAACAGAGAAAATGTAGTACAATGTTTGAGAAGAGTATTAAGTCAATTTATAGGAGCTTGTGTAAAGATATTTCCATGATTCTAAGGCATGTTTTACAATTAAAATTGAAGAAATATTGCACATTGGAAATGATAACAGATGTTATAATTTGGCCGACATGGTAAGGATTTTATGTTTTTGTGAGTTAACTGAGATTGAAGAAACATGTTTGGAGACAAATGAAAACCCTAATTAGGTATTACACTTGGTGGTGAGGACTGTATATTAGGAGAGATTTGTAAGAATGAAAAGGTTATTTTTGTAGATGATGAAGTTGTTGTTGTTGTGAAAAGTTGATGAATAATTGAAGTTGCGATCAAAGAATTATTTGCAAATATGTTACAGAGTTGAAGTTAGAACAAGAACAAAGCATAAGGGATATGTTTAGCATTGGAGCATGCAAATTATAGGTCATTTATTATTTTTGTATTCCTAATAGTTTCAACAAGTTGTAAATCCATTAATAGGGTAGTCTTTAGCTAGACTTTTTTTCTAAATCCCTTAACATGGTGAATGTATACACCTAAAAATGGTCACCTAGACTATTAGCCCCTTTTGCTAAATCCTCAGTTGCTTATTCTTGATCAAATCCTAGTTCTATCATTTATTCAATTATTTTCTATGGGCTAACCATTTTATCCTAAGTCTTTATTTATTTAAAAGGAATTCCCTCCCCTTTTAATAAATAAAAATCCCCCACTTTTCCTCTTATCCTAAGTTGCACAAATAAAGCACTATTCTTATTTTATAAAAAGAGGAGAAAAGCACTTTTTGTCTCATATGGACACAAAAGTTAACTCTTATTTTCTCATTGGAGGATATTTGTGCACATGGATTGCTCCTCTTTCAAGCTCCACCCTTGATTAAATCTTTTTCCTCTTAATCTCCATGGTCCATTATTTCTCATTTCTTATAAAAGGAGAGCTGTCTTCTTCATTCCAGGATCCCCAACTTTTTATGCTAACTTTATGTTGCAGGATTTCTAGGTCACTTTGGAGCTTTTTGAAGATTTGGAGCATTCTTAGCATCTACATCTCATTCTTGCATTCTACATCTCATTCTTGCATTCTTAGCTTAGCTTCATATTTATGCTTTCTTAGATTAGCTTCATTTCTATGCTCTAGATTAGCTCACATAGATTAATTAGCTTGGGTTGTAACACTTGCATATTTTATTTCATAGCTTAGCTTTCATTTCCATTTCTAGCATAGCATGGCATTGCATTTCCATTCTTTATTCTTGAGGATATTGGCATTCTTGCCCTTGTCTTCATTGAATCTCCCATTGCATGGTTTACTAGCAAGGTTATAGGCTAAATAGCTCTAGCTGAGAGCATTCTTAAAACCGTTGCACTCCATGCCTAGGGAGCTATGGATCAATTTTTGAGACCTCATTCTTGAGTGTTCTTGAATGTAAGGATTCATAGAAGTGTGACACAATTATAGCACACATTGAATACTATAATAGCGATATTAAATCCTCTAACGAGGTAGTTTTTAATAGGACTCTTGATACTTCTAACAAGGTATTGGTCACTCCTAGCAGGGTGAGTCACCTAGAAAGTGACAAACTATAGCTCCTAAAAGAGCACTCTTTTCTACTGCAGTGAAAGGATTGTGGGTTTCATCTCCACCGCGATTTTTCCCTCTAACCAAGGGTGATAGGAAGATATTTTTTCCTGAATCCTACCTCCTAGAGGAATCCTACAAGTTCCTTCTCTTGACCTTCCTAGGGTTCTTTCTATGACCCTACTCTAGAGGAACTCTTCCCTTAATGACTCATTTCTCAAAGACCACACTACCAAGTTTGTTCTCAACACTACTTCCACATTCTTTCATAGAATCAAATCACTAAGTCCACCTGCTATCACAACATAACCTTGTTCAACTAGAAATAAGATGGAGGGAATTCTAACTACTCATTTCCACTATTTTTAGTGTTATCTTACTCACAACCTTCATGGTTCTGCAAATGATCTCTTCAAAACCTTACAAAAATAGCTATTAGCCTTTTAGGCCTAATTAGGTATCCTAATTGACCTTTCAAACGATAAATTTTAAAATTTCCAAACAATTCCACAAACATATTTTCTTTTCTGATACCCTTTTTAGTGGACTCAAGGATTTTTAGGTTCTTCCAAGCACAAATTGTCTATACACCTCCTTCCTAAAAACTATGCCTATTTTTAAGGGCTACAAAATTGGTTAGACTGCAATGGACATTATGGTTTCAAATGCCCCACAAATGACTTCACCATACCTTTCCCTCTAGTATATTAACTATTTGGTCATTTCTTTACACATCCATAGTCTTGGATTGTGTTTTCTAATCCATTAAACCCTCCATCTTTAATCTGTAACTATCAAGCCTCCTAGTTGGGTACATCATGTATTGCCTAGGGATTGATGGTAAAATTAGTTAACCTACAAATCTTGAATCCAAACTCCATATTTATAAATTATTTATAATTCCCTAGCATATTCCAAAGTACCATACAGTGCCCACTAATGGAATTTATGCTAGAGCCATTTAAAGTTTTCCAACTTTGTATGGACTAGTTAACCAGTTATAGAGGAAATATTTTATTTCTCCTAATAAAATAGAAGAACTAAATCTATAATTGCACACAAGATGAAGTATACACAAATTCCTATCTAAAAATGAAAGAAACTTTCTCAAATCAATCCATTAGCGCTTGGATGATTGAGTTTCAAATTGAGTGTCACCAGGATTGTAGAAAAAATAGTATAGTTTTATATTGTCAAACTATTATACACTAAGTTTGCACCCTTAGTTCAAGCTCTCGTAGTCTTGATAACTTAGTATAACTTGGGAATCATCTCTAGGTTGTGGGACCTCTAATAACTGAGATGAAACCACTAGATTCTAGGCTGGTTCCTCTTGGATAATCACCCTGATTTGCTTCTTAACATGAAATTAAATCTTTTGAGGGAAAGGGATAGAAGGAATGCATGAAAGGGAAATAGCTGAAAGAAAATCTACCTACTAGGTGATGCACCAAAATTAGGGTTTGGATCTCAGTATAGATGAATGAGACCAATGGAAGAATCAGGTCTAATAAGTCACAATTCACTGGATAGACTTGCATAAGTATTTCATAAGAGGGTCTGAATAAAAGACTCAACCCATGACCTGCAAACAAACATCCTTTTCTGCAACTAGGTGTAGGAATGAGACAAGACTGCTAGGAGCTGTAGTATACCCACAAAACATCTAAATCAGATCAGACATAGTAACACACAAAATCACAGAAAGTGAAAATGACTAGGAACCCCAATTTCCATCAACAAAATTCATAAATTTCAATCCAATAAGAGATGATAAAAACAAGAAGGACAGGGATAGAACAAATATCTCAAGTACCTCAAGCTTGCTTTGATCATCAATGGGAGATTACAGAGTGTGGGAAACTAGAGGGTAGAAAGAAATGCCACAGATAGCTTTCCAAGAAAGAGGCTTTCTTCTTTACAAAATGTGAAAAAACTCTGAGCCCTAAGGCTCTACAAAAAACAATATATACCTCCTTAACTACACGTAGGCAGGAGTCCAAAATTAACCTAACTAGGGTTACAATTTTTACAATGCATTAAACAAACCCTAAACATACACATAATATCAACTTTTTGAAAATAGCTGGCAAACAGATCATATCATTTCTTTTGCATATTGATCCTGTACTGAGCTCGCCTACAGACATGACAACCTCAATCCATCTACCCACCTGAAATTCCACCAAGTCATGAAGGCCTCAAAAAATTTGATCTTATAGATATTTCTGTTTAAAATGATAACCCTGCAAAGGTGGTACCTTGACTTTCCTTTCCTCAAGTCATGAGGAACTTATCTTAAACCTGGGCCTAGACATGGCACCCGTCAATTTCCCATTTTCTCTGATTGCATCATTAGAAAACACCTCGACATCTCTCTGACAATGGACCCATGACCTAAAGATTCCCATCGGATGGTCAGTCACATGATCACATGGGCCCAGAATATTCCATGCGATCATACGACCACCGTAGATATTACTTAAAACTGGGACCCCACGGGCCCACTGACAAACTCCACATAGCAGACCAAACAACCAATGAAACACTACCAACTGAGATACACGTAGCACCCCTCTGATACAGGACCCACTCAAACATGAAGATTCTCATCTAACGGGGGGCGCGTGGTCGCAAAGGCAAGGAATATTCCTTGTGAACACACAACCACCATAGATCTCTTTTCCTTTGGGACCCCACTAACATGCCTAAGTAATCCAGCCCCACTAACAGGTAATCCAACTCAGCACATGTGGACGAATAAAAAACAAGCATATCATCAACCTGCGGCACTGGACCCACTGATAGAACCTCGAACACCTGGCAAATTGAATGGCTGGAGCAAGATTGCATGTGTTAGAAAAGCCCTTCATGAAGATACACCAGTCATTAGATCTTCATCCTTCTAACATCCCTACAGAAATTCTGAGATGGCCCCACTGCAACATCTAAGTCATCGCTATGTGGACCAACCAAAAGCTACCAAATTGGATGAGGTGGCACCAGTCCCACTAACACAATGAAGCATTGTAGACATGGAAGATCTAATGGTCATCTTAACATCTCAAGCTCTAACACCAGCCTATCCAAAGATATGCCAACCGTTGGATCCTTCTAGCCGGGACCCCACAAATTTAGACCGTCGGACTTCCTAGTGAATACGCAATTGAAGAAAAGTTAAAGTTCTCTAGGTCGCAAGATTTTAAATGGTGACTAGGAAACACTTAGCGATTATGAGAATCACTGTATTTTCTAAGTCATTGAATAGAAAAGGGGACCACCGGGAAACTTAGAGAATAGGCGACCGACCAATAAGAAATTAGTGCACATGGGTAATGTAAACCTTTAGTGGCCAAAAAAGGTAATGAAGAATTATAACGGGCCAAAGGGTTTTTGAGGGTTTTAAAAGGTTTCAACACAATGGCTACTTTTTTGAATATTTAGCTTGCAGACTAGAGGAATAGGAAACTTGCAGAGGCTAGGGAACAAGACATAACTTCATGAAAATTTCAGGGATACTCGGCAAGGGTAAAACAAAGACTTTAGAATGGATGATAGCCAAATTTGAATGCATAAGAAAATTAGGGTAACATTTTGGTGATTTTTGCTAGATGTCAGCCTGCTAGACATTGAAACTAGTGGCCTTGACATATCCATTGGGCATGGGATCAATTTTAGAAACACAAAATTTTGACAAAGAGCCAAAACTGGAACTGAGGAACCAAACTGTGCACAAGCACTTCTTGAAAAGCATGAAACTAACCTAGAAAAAAGGAAAAGGAAACAAAACATACCTAACCTAAACTAACTAATACAAAAGCCTGGTTAAACAAAACCATTCACTGGTTGTGAAAAATAACTTCCCATCCTTCTCAGATTACAATAATCCACATGCTCCTAGAAAGCTATTGAAAGATAAATATAGGAGATATGAAGAATCATTTTCTTGACAAGGACTTGACCAATATAAATTTTACTCACTTGGTCAAGCTGATTGTAAGCAACACCATTCTAAGGGAGATGGTGATGAGCAGCAGGGCTTCACTTACTTGGTTAATAGGGACAATAGGTTGATTTGGTTCATTTTCAGCCTCAACTTTTGATAGAGGGACATGCAGAGGGGCTGGCGCCACTTGATCTTCTTTGATAGCACCCATCCTGGCCAAATACCTGATAGGGAAACCATGAGAGATGCTAGAGTTCTCCTTGATAAACTCAGGCTCCTACAAGATTACTTCAGTCTGACTAATCTCCTCCTTATGCTGACTAGAAATGACTATCTCCTGTAGATTGTAGGTGTTCTCTAGAAGTGTGGACTTATCATCAAGATGCAAGCAAAAGTACTCCATCTTGTCCCAGAATTGATCTTCTTCCTCTTCTTCTAGATTCTTTTGTAGGAGAAGTATACTATTGTCAGCACAATTATCATGATTTGCTAAGAACTCATTTGTCTTAACTTGTTCAGAGAGAGCCACCTTTAGATCAGCAATCTTCTACTCCATGCTCTCCTTTTCTTCTTCAAGTTGAGAACATTTCTCAACCTGCATCTGATAGCTTCTCTTATATGTTTCAGTGGCAGAAGCTAGGAATCCTATATTTTTCTTGAGATCCTGCAGCTCTCTCTCCTGAAACTTCTCATGAGCTCTCAACTCCTTTTCTTTCTCAATCTAAAATTCATTGCCTCTATCAAACATGGCTTCCATTAAAAATTTTTGGTCTTGAACCACCTTTTCACAATTATTCTTATGAACCTCTAATTCTTCATAAGCACCCCTCTGAGCTACTAATGCTCTTTGGAAATCTTCCTCTTTCTCAGCTATAGTGGCACTAACCTTAATCAAATTTTCCTTGTAAACTCTGTTCAGCATTGCCAGGTTGCTTGTGCGGGCTGCTTGACTTTTTTGTTGTCCTACAATGATTTCTTCACACTGCTTCCATCTATCATTAAATTGCTCCTTTGCTTATGTCCGCATGTACCTCTTTTGTGTTTCCAACACCTCCTCATAGTGCCTCTTTTGTGCTTCTAGCCCTTCAGTAAGCTTGGCCTCATTTCTCTTGTATTGCTCTACTAGATACTTCCTATAACCTTGATCCTGTTGAGCCAGAGCTTGTTGTTATTGGATTTGGGCATGATAAGCATGCTCTTTCAAGGAAAGCATCTCCTCTTCAGGTTTCTGGTATGTGTATTGATGCTTCCATGATACTGGAATTTGGGTGGGTGGGGGTTAGGCATGAGGTGTATGTTGCTTCATTGTTGCAACTGGGTAGTCTTGCATGAAATTAGAAGTACCACTATTCTGATAAAGCTAACCTCCATGAAATGAAGGGATGTCCTCATGAGAGGAAGGATGGTAATCCATCTTAGGTACTGAAGCTCCTTGAAACCAGTAGATGTGAACTTAGAGTTGCCAGATATGCAAAACAATGACCTCTCAAAGGTCTGCAACTTGCTGGATGCATATCAAAACCAGCAAGAACTATGAAAACTATGACCTATTGGTCCCACCGGGCATGCCAGAAATGTTATACACTGGCACCAAGGTGGGGTATGCTTGGGCTTGAGTCTATACTGATAGACCTTGTGTACTAGACTCCTTTAATCTTTGCAGATGAACCAATAGGAACACCTTTTGAACTTTAATCTGATCTAGTCCCACTCGGTGTGCTAAAAATGTTATACACTAAGTTTGCACCCTTAGATCAAGCTCTCGTAGTCTTGATAACTTATTATAACATGGGAATCATCTCTAGGTTGTGGGACCTCTACTAACTGAGATGAAACCTCTAGATTCTAGGCTGGTTCCTCTTGGATAATCACCCTGATTTGCTTCTTAACATGAAATTAAATCTTTTGAGGGAAAGGGATAGAAGGAAGGCATGAAAGGGAAATAGCTAAAAGAAAATCTACCTACTAGGTGATGCACCAAAATTAGGGTTTGGATCTTAGTATAGAGGAATGAGACCAATGGAGGAATCAGGTCTAATAAGTCACAATTCACTGGATAGGCTTGCATAAGTATTTCATAAGAGGGTCTGAACAAAAGACTCAACCCATGACCTACAAACAAACATCCTTTTCTGCAACTAGGTGTAGGAATGAGACAAGACTACTAGGGGCTATAGTATACCCACAAAACATCTAAATCAGATCAGACATAGTAACACACAAAATCACAGAAAGTGAAAATGACTAGGAACCCCAATTTCCATCAACAACAATCATAAAATTCAATCCAATAAGAGATGATAAAAACAATAAGGACAGGGCTAGAACAAATATCTCAAGTACCTCAAGCTTGCTTTGATCATCAATGGGAGATTATAGAGTGTGGGAAACCAGAGGGCAGAAAGAAATGTCGTAGATAGCTTTCCAAGAAAGAGGCTTTCTTCTTTACAAAATGTGAAAAAAATCTGAGCCCTAAGGCTCTACAAAAAACAATATATACCTCCTTAACTGCACACAAGCATGAGTCCAAAATTAACCTAACTAGGGTTACAAATTTTACAATGCATTAAATAAACCCTAAAGGTACACATAATATCAACTTTTTGAAAATATCTGACAAATAGATCATATCATTTCTTTTGCGTATTGATCCTATACTGAGCTCGCTAGCAGACATGACAACCTCGATCCATCTAACCACTTGCAATTCCACCAAGTCATGAAGGCCTCAAAAAATTTGATCTTATAGATATTTCTATTTAAAATGATAACCCTGCAAAGGTGGGACCAAACTATTAAATGCTTCCTTAGGACACAGTCCAGGGCGCCGACGATCAGATTGTCTATCATCATTCCCTCAACTGCAAATGTCCCTAAAGAATTTATTCTGAGCTACCCCGCCACTGTATCCCATTGAATCAAAAACTAGCAAAAAACCCTCTACAGAGATATTTTAAATTTGAAATAAAATGGCTAGCCGATCATTTTAAAACATGACCGTCAATCTCTTTTATCTCCCAGCAGTTGAACGGCTTAGATTATCCTAACTGTAGTTGTGAAACCTTCTTGAAAAGTCAAAGTCCACATCGGCACACTGCAACCAATGAAGCTTTAGCATGTCGGCATATTTTCTAACCTCGACCTGCCTTGACTTTCCTTTCCTTAAGTCACAAAGAACTTATCTTAAACCTAGGCCTAGACCTGCCACCCATCAATTTCCCATTTGCTCCAACTACATCATCAACAAACACCTCAACATCTCTCTGACAATGGACCAATGACCTAAAGATTCCCATCGGATGGTCAGTTGCATGATCACATGGGCCCAGAATATTCCATGCAATCATACGACCACCGTAGATCTTACTTAAAACTGGGACCCCACAGGCCGACTGACAAACTCCACATAGCAGACCAAACAAGCAATGAAACACTGCCAACTGAGATACACGTAGCACCCCTTTGACATAGGACCCAATCAAACATGAAGATTCTCATCTAACGGTGGGTGCATGGTCGCAAAGGCAAGGAATATTCCTTTTGAACATGTGACCATCGTAGATCTCTTTTCCTTTGGGACCCCACTAACATGCCTAAGAAATTTGGCCCCACTGATAGGTAATCCAACTCAGCACATGTGGACCAATAAAAAACAAGCATGTCATTAACCTCCAGCACTGGACCCATTGGTAGAACCTTGAATAGTTGGCAAATCGAATGGCTGGTGCAAGATCACATGTGTCAGAAAAGCCCTTCATGAAGATACACTAGCTGTAAGATCTTCGTCCTTCTGACATTCCTGCAGACATTTTGACACAGCCCCACTGTAGCATCCAAGTCATCGCTATGTGGACCAACCAAAAGCTGCCAAATCAAATGAGGTGGCACCGGTCCCACTAACACACTAAAGTGCTACGGACATGGAAGATCTAATGGTCATCTTAAGATCTCAAGCTTTGACACCAGCCTATCCAAAGATACACCAACCGTTGGATCCTTCTAGCTAGGACCCCACAAATTTAGACCGTCGGACTTCCTAGCGAATACGCGACCAAAGAAAAGTTAAAGTTCACTATGTCACAAGATTTTAAACGGTGACTAGGAAACACTTAGCGATTATGAGAATCATTGTATTTGCTAATTTTTTGAATAGAAAAGGGGACCACTGGGAAACTTAGAAAATAGGTGACCGACCAATAAGAAATTAGTGCACATGGGTAATTTAAACCTTTAGTGGCCAAAAAAGGTAATGAATAATTATAATGGGCCAAAGGGTGTTTGAGGGTTTTAAAAGGTTTCAACACAATGGATACTTTTTTGAATATTTATCTTGCAGACCAGAGAAATAGGAAACTTGCAGAGGCCAGGGAACAAGACATAACTTCATGAAAATTTTAGGGATGCTCGACAGGGGTAAAAAAGAGACTTTAGAATGGATGATAGCCAAATTTGAATGCATATGAAAATTAGGGTAACAAAAACTAAATATACAATGTTACAACCTTGATCACAAACTAGAATTGGTCTTAAATAGGTTCATGCTTCAAGCCACAACTTTCCAAATTGAACCTCAACCACTTCTTTCTTTCCTTGGGAAATCTTGCAAAGGTTCAATGTTGTCATTACAAAATTTGCAACTTTTATTGTCAAATCTACTTGGACCTCTCAAAAGAGTATAATTTGATCCTCTGAGTATATCTAAACCCATTTGACCTCTTTTTACTTCAATTCCATACATTTGGATGTCATTTTGACCTTTGACCAATTATGCAATATGTTGACAACTTATGACATAGAAGAAAAATCCAAGACAAGTCCTAGGTACACTTTGGAAAATATTTTCTCATATATCCTAAAGAATTTCTAAAGACACAAAAACACACTTCAGACTCCTTAGTCCTTTTTGATTAGTGACTTGGCCAAATTCACTTACAAACCAAAATTGCCTAGGGTAGACCTAAGACCCTAGGTGCTCTTGCACCATTCTACCCTAGAGCAAGGAAGTTATGTCACCCCTAGAGATAAGAGGTCCATAAAGATGCCTAAATTCTTGAAGATATTCTCTACTACCCAAGTGGCTTCAAATTCTGGCTGGTGCCTCCACTTGACAAGGTGTTCCATATAAAGACCATGTCTTGTCTTTTTCTTAACCCTTGAATCTAAGACCTTTTTAGCTTGTGGTTTCCCTTGGATAGGGATTTTGAGCCCCTTTACATCATCATCAACATCTATATTTTTTTCTTCCTCTACTACATCTGGACCTTTGTACTTGACTAGATCTTTCCCATTGAATACAAGGGAGATGGCTAGTTCTTTGGGAAGACCTATCTTGTAAGCATTTTGACCATACTTGGATAGGAATTTACATGGTCCTACTCTCCTCATTTGCAACTTTCCTAGAATGCATTTTTGAAGCATTTCTTTATTGAGATGTACCATCACCTAATCTCCTACTTCAAAATGAAGATCCTTCCTTCTTTCATCCACCTTAATCTTGAGTTTATGATTTTCTTCCATAAAATCCCTTCTCACCTACTCATGGAATTCTTTCATGGACTAAGCAAAGTCCTTTGCATGTCCATTGTTGTCTCCATGACTCCCTAATTCTATGAGTTCACATACTCCTCATAGATGGATGTTGTACACCACTTCAAATGGACTCTTACCAGTAGATCTATTTGAACTGTCATTGTAAGAAAACTCAGTTTGAGGCAGCACTTAATCCCACATTTGACCATACTCCTTTTTTAGACATCTAAGAAGGTTTCCAAGAACTCTATTTATTACCTCTATTTGGCCATCCATTTGTGGATGATATGTAGAACCAAATGCTAAGTTTGTGCCTAGTCTTTTCTACAAAGTCTCCCAAAAATGCCTGATGAATTTTACATCTCTATTAGATACTATGTTGATAGGTAAGCCATGAATCCTTACTATCTCTTTGAAGGGGAGATGAGAAATATAGCTGGCATCACGAGTTGACTTACAAGGTATAAAATGATTCATTTTACTAAATCTGAAAACTACCATAAAGATACTATCAAAACTAGTATTTTGTCTTGGTAAACCCACTATAAAGTCGATAGTAAGGCACTCTCATGGCCTATTTGGACTAGGTAAAGGCTGGTACAGTCCTGCATTAGAAGATGTCCCCTTATCTTTTTGGAAAACTAGACATTGCTCCACATATCTTATTACATCCCTTGGCATCTTGGGCCAATAGTAGAGCCTTTGGACTAGGTCTAATGTTTATTTTATACCAAAATGTCTCTTGAGACCACCATTATGTTTCTCTTATATGATTTTTTCCCTTGTAGACCACATAGGTACACATAATTCATCTCCCCTAAACAATAGGCCATTCTGCAATGTGTAGTCATAAAAATTGCTATGAAAATGATCATTGAAGTCAAAACATACCTTGTAGACTTCTGAGAAGTCTTCATCACCCTCATATAGATATTTAAACTCTTTAATACCAATGCTTTGTAACTGAATTTATTAGAAATTGAGCAACCTCTGGCTAGGTGTATCTACCACTTTATTGTTTAGGCCCTTCTTGTGTTTGATAGTAAAAGTATAGGCTTCGAGAAACTTTATCCACTTGATGTGCCTATGAATCCACTTTCCTTGTGCATTTATATAGGGTAAATGTGCAAGATCATGAGGGGCCAAACTATGCCCTTAAGTGGCAATGAAAAATCAATAAATTAGGGTTAGTCAACTTCACGTGAAAATTTCAACTAGCTATTAACCTAATATCAAAAAGTTGAAAGAATAGAATCTGTAGAAAATTGAATGTAGTTTCTAAACTACTAGGCCTTTTTTGAAAAAAAGTTAGTATGATTGGTGAAAAGTATAGATTTCAATGCAGCAGTACAAAAATTTCTGGAAAAAAATAAGTAGGTGTATGTCTGACCACCTTAATCATAATCAAATGATAATATTTTATTATAAGATTTTATATATAAGTAGTAGACTCATGCCCAGATGTGACGCATGTTTTTTTGTAATTTTATTTCAAAAAAATAATTAATTATAAATTTTTTGCTACAACATTTTCAGAATAAAATAACTCATGTGTCTGACCACCTTAACTCATTCAAAACTTTACAAAATTCAATTTTATTTTTTCTTATAGTAGGCAAAGCATAGAATGTGACTCATTTTTTGGATTTCAAAAATGTTATGCCGTCTAAAAGTTATAGTCATTTTTTAATCACTATATAAATCACCACTTTAGAGGTAACTCAATTGGAAAATAACTAATAATTACTTACCGAATTCAAAATTTTGATAGCAATTCTATCGATAGAAAGCTGATAATCTCCTTAAGATACCCTTTTGGTTTCAACAAATTTGGGTGGAAAAAAACTCATCAGCTACATGGTCAAAGTCTGGAACTCAAAGAAACAAGGGAAAAACACATTTTTGAGACATTTCAATAGTTGACCATGTAGGTTTGGTGGACAAAGCAATACCGAGCCTAATCGGGTACGCGATATTTTTGGGTACGTGATATTTTCGGGTACCCGAAAAGGCAAGCAAAATTTTGATTTTTCACTTTTCTGTCCCCTTTCTCCCTCCCATTTCTCCATCCTATATTAGATTAAATTATATATTATATATCAAAAACTATATACTAGATATATATTAGATTATATATTATATAATATCAATTATATATTAAATATTATATAATATACATTTTACATTAAATATTATTTAATATATATTAATATTAAATGTTACATTATATATCATATATTACATATTATTTTATATGTATATAATATATATTAATATGTATTTTACAGCTATGTACGAAAGGTTGGAAGATTGCAGAAAAATCATGGATGGCCATTGAAAGAAGCAAAGGAAATCAATCAGCCATTTACAAAATTCATGGGTAGCCATTGAGGAAGAGAGAGAGTCAGAAGGTGGCGGGGGCTGAGAGAGCAAGAGAGAGAGTGATAAGGTGAGAAGGATAGAGGGAGAGAGAGACAGTGATGAGAGAGAGAGAGAGAAGGGGAAGGATAACCAATTCATTATAATATTAATTAGTAAGGAGCAAGGCAAACTTAAATAATATCACAACAGGCATTAGAAATCCAAATTCTAATTAGGAGTTTTAAGCAAAGTGAGTAAGGTCCTAGATAGGGATATTACAGATCCACACATTGTTCAGTAGATACCTCCAAGAACCCACATACACGGGAGTAGGTTTGAAGTAAGACTAAGATTTTTTATCGGTTCAAAAATATTACTGTGTTGCAATTTTGATTAACATCCAATGATTGGATGTGAAATTCACAAATTTGATTATATTACCACTGGTTCTATTTCAAATTATAGGAAAAATGTATATTTGACATATGTTCATAAATTTCAGTCAACACCATTTTAAAATAGCGCATCAGTTTAGTTTTACACATTGAGAATATCATCAATAGGAATTGAACTGAAATTGACATAGGTCTTAGGAAATATATGTCCCAGCTATTTGTTGTCTTCTACATTTTGAATTTCTTATTACAATCGAGAGAAGAATATTACTCTACAAATGGTTTTGGACAGACAACATTTGTACTTCCTCTTCTCAAATATTTCTTCCCTCATCTTGCTGCCTATTGATACCCACAAAGTGAATCTAGGCATTTCTACCATGTAATGGGAGAAAAATGGTTTCCTAATTTATATGTGCCTAAATAATACATGCAAGAACCTTTTCTTTGATATTGCTCGCTAACCCTTTACGATAGAAAATGTTTACAAAAACTGTCATGTACTTGCATGAGGACATGATATATTATAGAAATCCTGCACAAAAGTAGCTGGAAAGTGGCTCAAAAATTAGGAACTGATAGCAAGTGGGATAATGCAGATGCTTTAATAAACCACTATCTTCTTTACTCAAGCAACATCTGGTTCATCTGCTCAATTGGGGCATGTTTCAGAATAGACAGTCTCCATTTAAACTCAAGTCTCTGGAAGCAGTTATATTTTTCAGTGGAGGAGATACACCCATTGGATCTACAATAACTTTATGCTCATTGGAATTTCTATTTCTCTTCAATTAGGGTACTCTTTCCAAAATTGCATCTACCCTTTTACCAATTTGGGAAATCAATGAGTCTATTTGTGGACCTCCAGAGAGTTGATCACCTAAATGAGAACCTTCAGATGAATTAGGAACTTCTCTACAAAAGAGATCAGTACCTTGAAAAGCTCTCCACTTGTCAGGTAAATGAAAACCTTGGACCATAGATGGCTGCCCTTTGTTGTAAAATGAGGAGTGAGACTGCCTTGCCAAAGGTGGCAATGAACTTACATTTGAGGGATAATGCCCAACATGAGTAACCTGGTTTCCCAACTCCCCTAAATGCAAGGTCATTCACGAATAGGCATTTCTAATAGAAATATTTGTGGTGCTAAAATGAAGTGCATGAACAAATTATTTTCCTGCTAAACCAATTTGAGGCTTCATTTCACAAATTGCTCTGTGGATAATTCCACAACACTTGTTACTTGAGCTACTAGGAGATGGTGAGTACTCATCATCATCATCTAACATAGGCTCACACACATATATTACTTCTTTCCTTTGTCATTTTCCCCTTCCTAGCTCTTCCTCCTTATCTGTAACTTCTATCATGGGTCCAAGAAGCTCTTCACACTCTTTCCCATTAACTGTGGACTTTGTCTCTTCGTCCTGAGTAATTGTCATACCTTGGATGGCACCAAGATAACCATTTTCTTCTGAAATGTCCTTTTCTCTCACATTGATCTCTCTATTAAGAAGATTTTCTATATGTTCCTCTATATATTGAATAGATGTAGTTGCAATCCCATGTTCATCAATAATATTCCTTGCATCGTTAAGTAATATATCATGCAATTCCTTAATAGTTTCTATCATGGGTCCAAGAAGCTCTTTCCACTCTTTCCCATTAATATGAAAATATTTTTGTTCATAATAGTATTTTCTACATATATTATGATATTGATTTGATTTGATGCACCTTTGCTATTTGATCCTACAACCCCTACGGACACACTTGGGCATTCAAATGTGTCAAAAGGGGTCATAGGGACTTCCTAGGGGTCCTAGTACACCTTATCACATGTTAGGACCCCTAGGAAGTCCCCGTGATCCCTATGGACACATTAGAATGCTCAAGTGTGTCCTAAGGGGTCCTATGACCTAAAGTGACACATTTGAGCATTCAAATGTGGCAAAAGGGGTCACGGGGACTTCCTAGGGGTCCTAGTATACCTTATCACGTGTTAGGACCCCTAGAAAGTCGCTGTGACCCCTATGGACACATTGGAATGCTCAAGTGTGTCCTAAGGGGTCCTATGACCACTTCAGACACACTTTAGCATTCAAATCTATCAAAAGGGGTCATGAGGACTTCTTAGGGGTCCTAGTATGCCTTATCACGCGTTAGGACCCCTAGGAAGTCCCCGTGACCCCTATGAACACATTGGAATGCTCAAGTGTGTCCTAAGGGGTCCTACATGTTAGGAATGGGAATACTAAGAGGGGGGGGTGAATTAGTGTTCACTATAATTTAACTTTTCACTTTAATCTGAATACTAAAATATAAATGCTTAAGTACTGAATTAAACATTCACATAAACATGAAACATGAAATCAACACATGACACCAATATGGTTACAGGGAAACCCAAATAGGTAAAAACTCTATTGGGACTTGATACCCACTAATATTTTACACTAGTGTTTTGTGATCCTTGTTAGAAGACCCTTTACCCTGTTAGGAGTAGCTTTACAATGCTTTAAGTACAGCAGATCTTGTTAAGGGTCGGACCCTGTTAGGAGTCTTTTAAAATGATCCCTGTTAGGGGAGTGGACTCACTATCCTAGAGCTCATTGCTCAAATGGTGAAGGCTACAACCTTCTGATTTCAGCTACACACTATATCTGTAGGTGAACTGTCACACTAACACTGCTTGTCGGATCAATTCCTTTGGTGCATTGATGCTTTGACCTCTTTCAAAGCTCTAATACATTATATGCTCTCTTTGCATACCTCTGCTCTTCTTAACACAACTCTATTACAACTTCCACATTGAATGCAATGTGTGCATCTTATATTTATATGCTCATATAAACAAAATAATCAGGTTAGCCCTATAACTAATTAAAAATAACACTTCCAAATGAATTGGCTTAAGCATGCTTACAATTATACATATAAACATGTCAAAAACCTAAATATAATAGGTTCATAGCCTTTACAACATTATATTATAATCGCAAACCAAAATGGTAACTATCAACTCTATGTTATGATCTCTGCTGGCACATACTGGTTGTGCAACTTCAACTGACTGTAACTTTCACATCTTTACATATCTATTTGTGCACTCATAAACTAAGCATAAGTATAGTCTAACAACCTTAACTTCTAGGGTGCATACCTTAATTGATCCGTACATACGTGTGCTGATGCTCTGAGCTGCAGGAACTCTGTACACTATCCAGTCTTCAACACTTAATTGAATTCTGATCTTTAAACTAAGTGTGCTGACTCCAAACTACTATATTACTTTGTTGCCATAATGAAAACACTATATCTAGTCTTATACTTTAGTATAGACAACTTTCCAACAATCCCCCTCTTTTTAATTGATGGCAACAAAGGAATATGGCCAAGTCTCTAATTATTCCTTTACACAAAAACTTTTTGTCTTATATACATCTTTATACATAATCTTATATCTCCCTATATATGTATTCCCTATTCTATACACAAATTCCATATTCTATACATAACTCCCCCTTTGACATTAATGACAAAGTTGTATCAAAAAATTGTATATACACATACTCACTAAGGGAAAGCATCTGGATATGCTATCTTCAGATTCTGGATCTCCTTCTTCCAAAAGGTTATCAGAGAGTTAACTATCTGGAGATTGGTGCATAGTGCATATTGAAGTTTCTCCATCTTCTCCAAGTCACTGATGGGACCATGATCATAAGTTACCATGGTGGCATCAATCTCCTTTATGTTCTGATTGAGGATGTCTAAAGAGGGTGCAAGACCATTCCTCAATTGAGTCTATCAAAACCTTATCCTTGTTATCTCTTTTTCTTCCTTTTCAATCTTGTCTATCTATCCTTGGTAGACATTGTTGCACATGTTCACATCAATGGATGTGTCTATCACTGAATTCTTCACTTGTTTAATCATTACTTCTGCTTTTTTTATCTTCTTGAAATGAGCATCAGTGAGTTTATCTTGATCCATACATGTTGTGATGATCCTTCTTCCTTCAGCAAAAAAATCTTCCAGTGATGCTTGACCAAACTTAATAGAATTCAAGTCTAGTGCAAAGTTACTCATTAGTTCATTGAGTCTCTTCTTTAAGTACTTCTCTTCTTCTACTTTGGATGCAGCAAACTATTCAAAATATTCACTGATTCCACCAGGAGAGGATTCCTCATGACTTATTTCTCCTATGCATTCTCCATAGCCAGGATGTTGAACTTAATCAGGTCTTCTTCCTTCCAAGAGTCCAAACTGCTTGTGTTAGGTGTAAAAATTAACAACAATGCTAAGGAGGGAGTAATGGGAGTGCTAGCCATCACTTCTTGTTTCACTGAGACAAGTCCAACAGAAGTATCTTCATCTTTCTTTCCTACCTCTTCTTCTTCTTTCTTATCAGATACATCTTCTATGAGTACTTCTTGCTGAGTGGGAGGTGAATTGCTACATAGGATTTCAACTTCTTTAGTACTGACAAATGCTTCCTCAAAGTTGTCCAAATCCTTATCAGTATCTGCCATGGCTATCTCCACATTATCTATGATAATAGTGCTACCTTCATGTGATTCTAAGATGGGTGCAGACTTATCTGCTTCTGTTTGAGTTTCTGCTATGGGCACTATGACCTAAAGACCTGTCATTAGTACATTGGAGGTCTCTGCTACTTTGTCTTGCTTACTAGGTGCATGAGTGATGGGTGCAGTAGGTAGTTTTATCTATTGTTCTAATAACACCTTCTCAAAGGCCTTCTTAGTTTCCTTCATTATCAACTCATAGTCTTTGTTCATGATGTGAAGAGTTCTCATCTTTGTTCTTAGGTGCGGCTTCACCAAATTCAATATCAGTGCTTCTTCTTCTTTATAACATACTGGCAGAGTATCTTGTAATACTTTTTCTTTGATCCTTAGATCCTCTTCATTTGCTTGTTTCTTTTGGTATTCTAAAATATCTCAAACTTTATCAGGAATAAAGGTCTTTAATTCAAGAACTATTTTCTTGAACTTGATCATATGTTTGATAATCATGCTATAAAACTCTGATTTATCAATCTCACTGAATGATTCATAATGTTTCCCTACTTGTTCAATTCTACCCTCATCAACAATTCTAGTGCTCAAAACTTTAAGGCTAGGCCTGAATCCTACCTTAGGAGGTGCTTGAATGTTTTTTCTTGCTCCTTGTAGCACATGAGGATGGATGACTACTGCTAGCTTCTTTCTTCCTCTTGACCATTGGCTTATACTCTAGAGGAGTATCTTTGGGCGCAGAAGGAGTCTTGTCATCTTTACCCTTCTAACTGTCATCTAATTCAGTTTTCATCCTCTTCAACTTAGGATCTTCTTGATCTTCCTCTATTTCTATGCCTTTCAATTCTAAGGCAATCTTTTCATCCCTTGCTCTATCAAGGTCTGCTTGTGATACACCATGTATTCTCAAGATTTTAGAAGTGACCTTTGCAACCTTTCTTTCTATTGCAGCACTGTTAAGTTTAGCATCAATTTCTTTTGTCTTTTCTTCATAAGTTCCCCACCTAGGATCATTATCATATTTAGGGGCAGATAGCAGTACCCATGCATAGGCTTCAAGAACTTGTTCCTCTACCTCATAGCCAAGTGGATGAATCCACTTAGTTCTAGGCTCAATGGCTTCCATATAGGTAGTATCAATCTCCACCATAAAGCATATTGTATCTTTATACTTCTCTACAATATTCTCAGGAATCATATACCTCATCTACATCTTAACCCTAAAGGTCTTCAATTCCAAAGTAATATAGTCTCTTAGTGTGCTTTCTGTGGCTGCGTTGAGGGATATCTGAGGCATGGTAGGAATGGACTTGTCTATATACAAATCTGAAATTCTTCCAACTATATGAAGGTACATATAGATGATTAGGGACCCAAACCTGAATATCTTAGTCTTGTCATGTTGATAGCTTTGATGTTATCTATCAACTGTGCACGCAAGATCTCACACAAGTTGAATTCTCCATCTTCCTTTACAATTCTGACAGCTTCCAGAATAGTGCCTGCAGACACACTATTCACTCTGCTGGTGTGATTAAATTTGTAACCCAGTATCATTACATCAATTTGATGTCTTCTTGCTCAATTGGCTGAATAGTCATGTCGCGCTTATCACTCCTTGACTTACACACTTGGTCTACCATTTTCCTGACATCCTTGCCCACGGGAAGGATGGCGCCTGTCCTAGAAAGGCCTATCATCTCATGAATTAGATCACTTGTGATTCTAATTGGTACATCTCCAATCCAATAAAGATCATCATGGATTCTGCTCAATAAGATATTTATCCATTTAGTCTCATAGAACTCATATGTTGTAGCATACTCAATAATAGAGTGATCATTCCATTTGCTGAATTCATCCAAGAAATTTTTATATAGTTTCAACATTCTATCCATGTGCACCCTTAACCTATCTAGTCCAACAGGTTCTCTCTTACAGTAAATGTAGGCCCTTATGTCTTCCACATGCATGACGCCCATAGGTGTGCGGGAGAAAGCTCCCTCTAAATCATCTAGGGTGGATTTAAATGGGTGCCTCTTGAAAACATATATTTTCTTCCCAGCGACATCATAAACAATGGGAGTGGCCATGACTTACTTGATAAATGCTTCCAACTAACTTAGAGATAATCTGACGGCTTCTGAATCTGTGCAACGAGCTAGGGTTTCTGCAACCGATCAAATGCACTACAAACACTAATAGTTCAATCTCCAAATCTTCACAACAACTTCCAAGGCTCAATCTACTCTCCAATCACTCTGAATCAAATGCAATGAGTGAACAAACAACTTTCTATGTACTTAAAGTAAGAGTTCCACCATTCATGCTTGGCACGTAAACCAGGTCGTCACTTCAAAATTTCAAACTTGAGCTCCGCTAACAATCAACATGTGTACTTTTGCACAAAGGTTCCTATACACTCCAAAAGCTTAAGTCCAAAGGCACATACTCAGAGGATGAGTATACCATCCACAAAGGGGTCTAGAGCTAAATTAGCTCCCCCTATGACCCTAAGGGCCATTCATGCAGATGTAGAGGGTGCTTCCACTGGGGATGCATCCAATACATTATCATCAGCTTTTTCCTTCTTTCCTTCTAACCAAATTAAGCTCTCATCTTCTGAGGCTTTCACAAACTTGACTTCTGCTTTAGGATCCAATATTGATTCTTCGATCTTTTTAGGGCTTTCCTAACCTTGCATCCTTGATCTACAAAACTTTGAGATATGTCCAGCCTTGTTACAAGAGTGACAAATGACTGGAGGTCTATTATTCCTTGGTGAATTGACATGAGTCACAATTTTACATGTTATGACTGAGTGACCATTATAGTTACATATCTGACATGTAACATTCTAAGAGCTTCTTACATTTGTCTAATTTTGATTTTATTGATCATGTTGAATCCTGTTCTTCTTACTAGTCTTACAATTCATAGCTTTATGACCAAATCTATTACATGAATAACAGTAGCCATTAAAAGGTCTTACCTATGTACAGTTCCTTGCAATATGTCCATGCTTGTTAAATGCACAACAAGTGTGTTCTCTATGCTTGCGCTCATTCTTAGGAGGACCACCATTTTCTTTGGTTTGTTCTTCAGTCTTCTCAATATCAGTAGAGTTTTTTTGTGTCTCCTTTCTTGCTCACATATTATCAATCTAATTTTGTGCTTCATTGTATCCAATATAGCTAGTGTCCCCTTTGACTCTTCTTGCATACAACTGAGATTCTATCAAATCAGAACTAGTGTGCAATTTGTCAATGTGATTCTTTTCTTCTTTCAATTGAGACTCCAAGCTTTCTTTGAAATTCCTTAGATCCAAGATTTCCATGTTTCTTGCTTAGTTCCTCATTGACTTGAAGGTTCTCCTTAACCTATTCATTGTAGACATCTTGATTGTTCATCAGTTTGTCATCAAATTCTTCAAGCTAGCTCAATAGGGATGCATTTTCTTCAATATCACTGTTAGAGCATCCTTTCAAATCTTTCTTAGTCTTTGATAACTAATTGAGCATCACTGACTTTTTCTTTTAGTTCTTCAATTTCTCTTTCTAAATTTTCCAGGTCTTCAAGAGTGGCTTCAAGATTCTTCTTCAGATGTTCATTTCTACTTTGTACATGATCTCCTTAAGTGGTTAAACTTCTTTTGCTAAGGACCAGAGCTCTGATACCATTGTAAGGAATGGGAACACTGAGAGGGGGGATGAATCAGTGTCATTGTAATTAACTTTTCACTTTAATCTGAATACTGAAATATAAATGCTTAAGTACTGAATTAAACATTCACATAAACATGAAACATGAAATCAACACATGACACCAATATGGTTATGGGGAAACCCAAATAGGTAAAAACCCTGGTGGGACTTGATACCCACTAATATTCTGCACTAGTGTTTTGTGATCCTTGTTAGAAGATCCTTTACCCTATTAGGAGTAGCTTTACAATGCTTTAAGTACAGTAGACCTTCTTAAGGGTCAGACCCTATTAGGAGTCTTTTATAATGATCCATGTTAGGGGAGTGGACTCACTGTCCTAGAGCTCACTGCTCAATTGGTGAAGGCTACAACCCTCTAATTTTAGATACACACTATATCTACAGGTGAACCCTCACTGTGACACTGCTTGTCAGATCAGTTCCTTTGGTGCACTGATGCTTTGACCTCTTGCAGAGCTCTAATAAATCATATGGTCTCTTCACATACCTCTTCTCTGCTTAACACAACTCTATTACAAATTTCATGCTGAATGCAATGGGCACATCTTATATTTATATGCTCATATAAACAAAACAATTAGGTCGTCCTTATAACTAATTACAAAAAAATGCTTCCAAATGAATTGGCTTAAGCGTGCTTCCAATTATACATATAAACATGTCAAAAACCTAAGTACAATAGGCTCATAGTCTTTACAACATGATATTATCATCGCAAACCAAAATGCTAACTGTTGGCTCTATGCTATGTTCTCTGTTGGCACATACTAGCTGTCCAACTTCAACTGATTGTAACTTTCACATCTTTGCATATCTATTTGTGACCCTCATAAACTAAACATAAGTATAGTCTAACAACCTTAACTTCTAGGGTGCATACCTTAATTCATCCGTACATACGTGCACTGATGTTCTGAGCTGCATGAACTCTATACGCTATCTAGTCTTCAACAATTAACTAAATTCAGATCTTTACACTAAGTGCGCTGACTCCAAACTACTAGATGACTTTGTTACCATAATGAAAACACTATATCTAGTCATATACTTTATTATAGACAACTTTCCAACACTACAATCCCTTCGGACACACTTGAGCATTAAAATGTGTCAAAATGGGTCACGGGGACTTCCTAGGGGCCCTAGTATGCCTTACCACATCTTAGGACCCCTAGAAGTCCCCGTGACCCCTATGAACACAATAGAACTCTCAAGTGTTTCCTAAGGGGTTCTACAACCCCTTCGAACACACTTGAGCATTCAAATGTGTCAAAAGGGGTCACGGGGACTTCCTAGGGGTCCTAGTATGCCTTATCATGTTTTAAGACCCCTAGGAAGTCTCATGACCCCTATGGACACATTGGAATTATCATGTGTATCCTAAGGGGTCCTACGACCACTTCAAATACACTTGAGCATTCAAATGTGTCAAAAGGGGTCATGGGGACTTCCTAGGGGTCCTAGTACACCTTATCACATGTTAGGACCCCTAGGAAGTCTTTGTGACCCCTATGGACACATTGGAATGCTCAAGAGTGTCCTAAGGGGTCCTACAAGCCTTCAAACACACTTGAGCATTCAAATTGTCGAAATGGGTCACGGGGACTTCTTAGGGTCCTAGTATGCCTTATCACATGTTAGGACCACTAGGAAGTCCCTGTGACCCTATGCACACATTGGAATGCTCAAGTGTGTCCTAAGGGGTCCTATAACCACTTTGAACAAACTTGGGCATTCAAATGTGTCAAAAGGGGTCACAGGGACTTCCTAGGGGTCCTAGTATGTCTTATCATGCATTAGACCCCTAGGATGTCCCTGTGACACCTATGGACACATTGGAATTATCAAGTGTATCCTAAGGTATTGTACAACCACTTCAGACACACTTGAGCATTCAAATGTGTTAAAAGGGGTCAAAGGGACTTCCTAGGGGTCCTAGTATGCCTTATCATGCACTAGGACCTCTAGGAAGTCCCTAGGACCCCTATGGACATATTGGAATGCTCAAGTGTGTCCTAAGGGGTCCTACGACCCCTTTAGATGCACTTGAGCATTCAAATGTTTAAAAAAGGGTCACGAGAACTTCCCAGGGGTCCTAGTATGCCTTATCACTTGTTAGGACCCCTAGAAGTCCCCTTGACTCCTATGGACATATGGGAATGCTCACATGTGTCCTAAGGAGTCCCTACGACTAGTTCAAAGACACTTAAGCATTCAAATGTGTCAAAAGGGTCACAGGGACTTCCTAGGGGTCCTAGTACGCCTTATCACCTGTGAGGACCCCCTAGGATGTCCCATTTCCCTTTTGACACATTTGAATTCTCAAGTGTGTTCAGAAGGGATTGTTGGACCTCTTAGGAAACACTTGAGCATTCCAATGTGTCCATAGGGGTCACGGGGACTTCCTAGGGGTCCCAATATGCCTTATCATGCGTTAGGACCTCTAGGACGTCCCCACGACCCCTATGGAGACATAGGAATGCTCAAGTGTGTTCTAAGGGGTCCTATGACTACTTCAGATACACTTGAGCATTCAAATGTGTCGAAAGGGGTCACGGGGACTTCCTAGGGGTCCTAGTATGCCTTATCACATGTTAGGACCCTTAGGAAGTCCCCGTGACCCTATGGACTCATTGCAATGCTCAAGTGGTGTCCTAAGAGGTCCTATGACCACTCAAGAGACACTTGAGCATTCAAATGTGTCAAAAGGGGCCACGAGGACTTCCTAGGGT
>BSBK01014891.1:77500-81526 GCA_027943335.1 Chamaecyparis obtusa | reverse complement strand
GAAAACTAAAATTCAAGTTAAGAAAAGTGGAAGGTTTCATGAGGAAAGTTAAAGAGCAACTAGAGATAGTAAAAATTAGATATAAGACCTTATGGAGAAATCAAAGAAGGTTCAAATAATGATACATCAGACAAAGTAAAGAAGTTGGAGCAAGAAAAGGAACAAATCAATCTCTTGATGATCAAGAAGATTCAACATGAAAAGGATGAAAGAAACAAAGTTGAAGAGTCACTAAAGAAGATAACTTGCAGATAGGACAAATGAAGACCGAACTTGACAATTACAAGGATAAATATCAAGAATTAGATAAATACAATCATATTATTAAAGGTGAACTCACTCAAGCCAAAATACACATTGAGAAGTTACACATGAGAAATGACAAGAGTGATGAACAAAAAGTAGGACAAAAATCTAAAGGAGACATGAGTGGATTCAATAAAGCTAAAAGTTCAAAAACTCAGAAGAACCAAAAGAAGCCAAGAATGAGGAAAGACCTATTCCTGAAGAAAGGCATACAAATGAAGAACCTAGAGAATAGTTCAGACCTTTCAAAGGTAGATGCTTTAGATGAACAAAGTTGGACACATGAAAAGATATTGCAGAAGTAAAGGTAACTCTAAGCCCTTTACTAGCTATCATTTTAATTGCTATTGAGTATGGACACAAGAAGGTAGATTGTAGAAAACCTAATCAATCCAGGTATAAGAAAGACTATGTGAGAGAGGAATTTTCAGCCAAGGTTACTTGTCAAAAATGCAATAACTTTGGGCACACAGCAAGGTACTGTAAGCTACAAAAAAAATCAAGAAAGAAGAAGACCACCTATTTGTTTTCAAATGTAACAATCCAGGCCACATTATGAAGTTTTGTAGATACAATGGAGTTAACAATAGAAGAGGACCAAGGAGATCTAGTGAACTAGAAAGACCACCACCCATGGTCACAAGGAAGAATATTAGTGAGAGTGGTAAAAGCCTAAATGATTACATGAATGAATACAATCAGAGGATGAGAAGATATGGAAAATAAAAGTTCTAAATAAGGTAGTGGTTCAGGGAGAGACAACGGATGATACTGTGTCTTCACATTATGAGTTCTTTGATGTATCAACCTAGAAGGTCTCATGGCCTTATGGAGAGCATTGGATGCAATTAACAAAATTTATCCAGCCCCTGTATAAGTGGTGTAAGCTCATGCAAGCTTATATGTGATGTGTACAAATGTTTTGGAGTCTGTGGATGAGATCGCAACACTTGAAGGTTCATCTTCTATGTTCACAAGTTTTGCATTAACTTCATGACATGTGAAGTTGAGCTACCTATGTTTAAATGCACACACTCAACTTGTGATGGATAAAATACTTGAAAGATTTCATTCCTATACCATTTGTTGATCAGCAAATAAGGAGAGAAAATGTGTGAAAGCAGAGCAGTGATCTAGCAGGGAGATTTTGTGTTCATGTGAAGCCAAACATTAGATTCATACATGTTTAAGGTGTTTAGACTTAATCTCTTTGGAAAGTCATGGATGCACCAGTAGTTTATGATGTTATAGATAGACCTAGATACAAATTCAAAAGGCATCCATTCAAATCCTTTGAGATGATGCGAAGGGGCATTCTGTCAAACCCCCATAGGTGTGCTATATGTAGAGGATATTAGGTCATACATACACTATAAGTATGAGATTATTGGGGAGGTTAACAGATTCTATGAGTTGAACAATATGATAGAAGTAAATTGGTCCTTAGTAGAAGAATTAAAACATCTAAAAGATTTGTCAATACTCAAGTTAACCTGACTCACTGAATTCATGGAAGTCGAATGGTTCAAGATCATTCTGAGTAGAGTTCATGATTGGTTCTCATGGATAGGTGATCGACCTATTAATATATGTGCTCAGTTGATCCATGATATCATAGGCCTTGACAATAAAGGAGCCCTACCTATTAGTGAGGAGAACCTAAGAAAAGAAGCTGAAACGCTAACACAATCCAAATGGGATAAGGGGGAAATGATAGTAAACAATGTATATTTACAAGATGTCATATTTGTAGCAATTTTGATTGGCTACAAGTTGTTTTACAGTTCTAAACTTAATTCTATATCAGCTGGAGTTATAATGATGGCATACAAAATGGTTAAAGAAAACAATAAATACAATCTTTGTGAAATACTAGCTCAACAATTCATTGAGAATATAAAATTTATAAATAAGGACAAATCTAAAGCTTTTAGGTTTGGTTCATTTCTAGTTGACATGTACATTTATGTCATTCACAACTTTCATGGTATGCATCCTAGAGCATGGAAAGATAATGAACCCACTGGTCTACAAATCTTAGAATACTACAGAAAATAGAAAAGGATTGGATTCATGGAGAATTTTTTGGCATGATTAAGATTATGTAGAGGTAGATGAAAGGAAGGTATAGGATTCTAGAAAACTTGGTATAAAAATATGAGGACACTATCTGTTTCATGGTTGAAACTGATTGTGTCTTCTTTGAGGTAGTTGAGCCAAGAACCAAGTGGTTCTATCCTATGGGATATGAGGTAAGTGCCAAAGTACTAACTATGCAAGTAGACCATGTACTTGTAGCAGAAAAGGATCCTACCCAATAAAGATGGGGTACATAAAGAGAAAAATATGAGAAAGTCAAAGAAGAGCAGGAAAAGGTGACAAGGAAAAGAAAATTCAGCAATATTATTGAAGAAATTACTATGAAGGTAGGAATCACAAAGAAGCAGTATCTAGATGTGAAAAATCAAATGGAGGCATCTTCTAACATTGCCACAGATGCACCCATTCCATTGAAGATAGAAAAGGCAGCAGTTCCTACTGATAGCATTGTGGACTTGTCAGCCTCTCAAGAGGAAGAAACACTAGAAGTTGTAGGTATAGTTGTTCCTAGAACATCAACAAGGTCAGTTAAGAAGGTTATCCAAAAGGAAAGAGAGACAGAGGTAAATATGAAGAAGAAGGAAGAGATGGTAATGGAGAAAGAGGAAGATAAAACAACTCAAAAGAATCCACAAACCTTGTGGAAACCAGATATGAAATCACTATAGAAAAGAGTTATCAGTGATGGAAATATGTTAACAGTAAATAGATACGATGAAATATATGACTCAAAGGATCAAGCAGTCATTGAAGATACTGTGATTGAGCATCTGTTGGTCTTTAAGAAGAATTTTCTAGAAATTGAAGAAAGTATTTCCAAAGACCTATATGGAAAACTAGAAATGAGGAAATAGTTAGCACACTCAAAGGATGAGAACATTAGAAAATAAAACAATTTATGATATGTTTCTAGTTGTGTCAATTAAGGAAATGGAAAGAATTATAAAAGCACTAAAACCTTTATTGAGGACAAAGGTTAGACTAGTCAAGATTATGGCTAGGAAGTACGATGAGGTGATTGAAGAAACCCAAAAAGCATTGGACCAAATTTTAATGTCTAACATCCCTAAGAAAATTTCACCTCCCAAAGTCTCTAAACCAGTATCCTTGGGTTTAGGATAAAGTTCCAAGGTAGTAGATGAAAATGCTAAAGTTAGCATGTAACCAGATTTCTTTGTCAGTCGTGTGCCTGTTAGCATTGACACTTTGCAAGATGTAAATGATTCATTTATGGACAATGTGGATAGTGTGATGGAGGTTGAGGATTAGGAACAAATAGAGGAAGGAAATTAGAAGAGAAACAAGAAGAAAAAGAACAGGGGAAGGAAATACAGTCAGAAGAAAAGAAAGAAAGACAGTTGAAATTAGAAAAAGTTGATGAGGTCAAACTAGACACACCCCTATTATTGACAAGTATGGCCAAACCAATCAATTCTGATGTAGATAGCATGGATGAAGATGAACGTATGAGACTTTCATTTATGGCTTTTGCTAAAGCCAAGGAGAGATCAGTTAAGAAAGGAGATAAAAGAGCTAAGATAATGGTCAAGGTTGTGGAAACAGTAAACAAGCTACTCCCCTCACCAGTTATCCTAAAAGACAAGGATGAGGTTGACAATC
>BSBK01014891.1:47500-72500 GCA_027943335.1 Chamaecyparis obtusa | reverse complement strand
ATTCAATTGAGTCCCTAAGGCATGTTGCAATGAGGTCCAAAAATTTGAAGTGAACACTGGATTTCTATCAGAGATGACCTTTCTAGGAACACCATGCAATCTAACTATATCCTTCAGGAAGACTCTGGCTACTTAGGTGGTAGTATAGGATGATTGCATAGAAGAAAAATGTGCTACCTTAGTTAACTTATCCATTGCGACCATGATAGCATCATGTCTCTAATATGTGACTGGGACTCCCATAATAAAATCCATATATATCATATCCCATTTCCATTCAGGAATCAAATGTGGTCTAACGAGGCCTACTAGATGATGATGCTCAACCTTGAACCTTTGACATTCCAGACACCTAGCTACAAAATCTTCTATATCCCTCTTCATACCAAATAGAAAGTATAACTTTGGTAGATCTGAATATATATTCTTAACCCCTAGATGAGTTGAATAGGGAGTGTGATGCACTTATACCATGATAACCTTATGAAGATTTCCTAAAAGAGGTACATAGATTTTGCCTTACTTCCTTAACAAACCATCTGACTCTAAGGTATAACCTGAGAACCTTCCTTCTAAGGTCCTTCCTGACTAAATTTCAGCCTTAACTTCTTGATACAAAGTATCTAAAGGAAGTTCTTGCAAAATATAACTTCTCAAATTAGTAGAAAGGGAGAGCATGGATAAATTATGTCTCCTTTTTCTCAAATCATCTTCTACCACATTCTCCTTACCTTGGATAGATCTGACCTTAAAATCATATTCACAAAGGAACTCCATCCACCAACGCTTCCTATTGTTGAGATAGGTGGAGTAAATATGTATTCAAGCTTTCAATGATTAGTGTGTAACTTAAACCGATGCTCCAATAAGAAGTGTCTCCAATGATTCAAGACATGAACTACAACTGCTAATTCCAAATCATGCATAGGATAGTTAAGCTCATTATCTTTAAGCTTTCTAGAAACATAAGAAATAACTTTACCTTCTTGCATCAACACCACTCCTATGCCTTCCAAGGAGGAATCAATGCAAACCAAAAAATTTTCAACGGGGTCATGTACCACCAAAATCAGGGCACTGACTAGTTTATCTTTAAGGATCTAAAAATATTCCTAACATTTCTCAGTCCAAATGAACTTCTTCTCTTTCCTTCACAAGGAAGTGATGGGATAAACTATTCTGGAGAATCCTTGGACAAAGCATTTATAGTATCCTGCTAAACCCATGAAACTATGAACTTTAGAGACGTTAGTGGGGGTTGTCCATTCAAATATAGCTTCTATCTTGGTGGGATAAACTTATATACCTTCCCTTGAGATAACATGACCAAGATACTTAACTTCAAATTGGAAGAATTCACACTTCTCCAAGTTTGCAAACAACTGATTGTCACAAAGGTAGTGTAACACTTGTCAAAGATGTTGCTTATGTTCATCCACTAACTTAGAGTATAACAAAATTTCATCAAAGAAAAATTATGAAAAATTTATCCAAGAAGGTCATGAATACCCCATGCATAAGACTCATGAACTTTGAAGGTGTATTTATGAGACTGAAGGGTACTACGGTGAATTCTGAGTGCCTATACTAACTACAAAAAGTTGTTCAATGAATGTTTTCTTCATGAATCTTTAAATGATGATAGCCCAACCTTAGATCTATATTTTAAAATACTTTGGCTCCTTTCATTTGATCAAATAGATCATCGATCCTTGGCAAAGGGTACCAATTCTTAATGGTTACTTTGTTGAGTTGTTGATAGTCAATGCACAACCTAAGTGAGCCATCCTTCTTCTTAAAAAAGATAATTGGAGCTCCCCAAGGTTACATACTTGGTTTGCTAAAGCCTTTTTCCAAGAGTTATTCTAGTTAAAATTTCAACTCACTTAACTCCTGAGGGGTCATATGATAAGGAGCTTTGGAGATGGGTTTGGCTCCTGGTACCAACTCTATGTGGAAATCAATGTTTCTTTTGGGAGGCATTCAAGGTATCTTAGCTAGATAGACATCCACAAAATATTGAAGTAAAGGGTGCTCAATTGTTATTTCTATATCTTCATTGTCAACCAAATCATTAACTAAAATTGCAAGAAGTTGACATCCTTTTCCCATGCATTTCTTAAGTTTCATTGTTGATATTATCTGAAGTGATATAGGTCATTGGATACCCACAATAGTGTTGGGATTTCCAAATCATCTAAGAAATGAATGAGATTCTTTCTACAATCTATCATGGCTTGATGAATGTCTAACCAGACCATCTCTAGGATGACTTCATATGATCAAAGAGGAATTACTCGAAGATCGACATTGGTAGAGAAAGGTCCTAATCCCAAGTTGCAATTTTGAACACACAAATCTATGGTCATTTTAGCCCTAGAGGCTAGCTCTACCTACCACTTAACTCCTTTCCCTATGACTACTAGCCCACACTTTTCTATCAAAGAAGGAGATATGAAGGAGTCAGTTTCCCCTGAATCAAAGAGAATAGAAATAGATTTACCCTTTAATGAATGTGTAGTCTCTATGAAAATATTTTGATGATCAGCTTGTCTATGCTCAACTGTGGAAAACACCCTATGAGACCGACTGACATCTCCCACAGCTAGTTATGAAACTGGTTGATTCTGATTGGTGAAATTAGTACACTAAGGATAGAGAAATACAATGTGTCCTTTTTGTCCACAAGAATAAAACCCTATGTTCCTTTAAAAGTTCTTAGCAGGTGGTGCACTTGATTGTTGATAACCTCCTTTATTGACATTCTAAGAATTTCAAGATGGTGGAGGAGGAAACCTTTGCTAAGTCTGATTATTGCTATAGTTCTGAGGTTTTTGAAACTTCCCATTACTTTGGTTCTTATTCTAGAATTTCTTTTTATGGAATTTTTGTCCTCCCTTAAAGGCTAATTGTTGGTTCTTGGAGTTGGAGTTTCCTTGGTCATAGTTTCCTTTAGAACCTGACCCATCATTGAATGTTTGGCCACTGGAATAGCTACTTTTTCCTTCAACATCTCTTTCAACTAGGAATACCTTAGTGATAGCATCCCAAGAGATTCTTGTGTTCTAGGACCACCACATCTCTTGATAGACATTCATTCAAACCTCTGATGAAATGTTGTACTAGAATGGGTCTGTCATCCTTATAGCCTGAGAACCGCTTAACTTCATATAATTTTATTTCTTATTCTTTTATTGTCATGTTGGCTTATTATAGGTGGTGAAATTCTTCTGCCCTTCCTTGTCTCCACTGATCGGACATGAATCAATCCTTAAAGCTCTCTAGGAATAACTCCCAAGAAATAGTGTTAATGGTGACTTGAAGTTTATCTTCTTCCATGTGCCACCAGGTAGATGAAAATTTTCTTAGATTCATAATGGAGTATCTATCCTTGACATTACTACTAAAGGGGTGCATAGAGAAACACCTCTCAAGGTCAAATAACCAAGTTTCCACTACGCATCCCCCTTTGTTGCAATAAAAAATGGGTACCTTAACCTTGAGTAAGTTTCTCATGTGAGTGGTATCCATATCCTTAGTTTCTGACACATCTTTCCTTCTCCTAGGGATCCTATCCCTTTCCATATATTGGTGATGAGCTCAGTTTCCTTCTTCAAAATTGACTCTATTTTTGAGGTTTTCAATTCTATGCAAGATTTTTTGCATAAGTTTTATACATTGGGATCCTTCTAAGTCATTAATTTGACTCTCATACCTCTAGTTTTCTTGATTATGTTCTCCCTCATATTTCCCATGGGAACTCTCTAGGCAAGATCTTGAGTAAGATTCCTAAATTCTATCCTTAGCTATTTTGTAGGTGACAGTAGGCATCATGTAAGAGTGGTGCAACATAAGTTTTAGGTATCTAGATTTAAATGAGTATTCAATGTGTTAAAAGATTAAGTTTTAAATGTAAATAGACCCTGAGCTCCCAGTGTAGCAACCAAGACTCTGATACCAAATGTAATGTCCCCACTAGGGAACCCATAAAGAATCATGTCTTTTGACTTAAAATTAAACCTAACAACATTTTTTCTAACATTTTTTTTCTAAAAGAATCCTTAAGGTTCCCTTAAATGAATTCATTTACCAATATCAACATTTCATTTCATTACTTAATCAAATGAATTCCATTTCATTTTCTTTTATTTTTAGATTTCTAGATTTAAGAGAAAGAGTAAGAAAGTAATAATCCATTCCTAACTCACCTTTTACTTCCTAATTCATGTTCATTCCTTTGCCTATACATTGAACAATTTTCATTTCAAAATTTACATAGGAAACATTTCTATTCTTTTCAACATAGAAGAGATAGAAGAGATAATACAATATTACACTTTTCATTTCAAATTTTGAACCTTCAAATACATCCCTCAAAAAACCCCTAGAACTATCCCTCCCTAATTACATTTCTTCTTTCTTTCGAATTCCAATAATGAATACAATTACAATAATAATTACATGAATAGCCCGAAGGTGTACAAAGATATTTTTACATCTTTCTTTACAATAATACATTATAAAAAATTGACAAATCTTTAAGATTGCAAGAAAATTGTTCACACATCTAGGTCACGAACCACAAATAGTACCTCAAAAGATATTTGTCACCTAACCATGTGAAACTATGAAGTTCCACCCCCTATGCTAGGAGATAGAACCAAGATACTCACAAGGCCTAAAGAAACCTAGGGCTTCATGAAACATTAACCTAAAAACAAATACAAGATATAACAAAATATCACTTAACTATACACAAGGGTTAGGTTTCTAGCATACCATCTAGGTGAGTGTCATCACATATCCTGCATATTGGGATCCACCCTAGAAACCATGTAACCCCAGTCCCTCCTTTATAAATAGGGATCCACCCTAGAATTTACCTATGGTCTTGGTACTCCAAGAGGACTATGTGTACTTAATTATGTGTCTTCCATTATATTTTGATTCCCACCTTTCCCAAGTTCATTATTAGGTTATCACTTTTTACTAACCTAGCCATAGGAACATGTGGAAACCACTTTAGGTTTCCAAAACCTATGGTGAGCCACTCACATAAGGTACCTATTCTCCTACCCACACACACAAGACAAGAAACCATAAAGTACTTCAAAAGATTCATCTTGTAGGTCTAGGGAACCCTCATGTGCACTCAGGCCACCAAAATGAGTCCTAGCCTCATAATATGACTACAAGTATAAGCCAAGTACTGAAATAGAATAAGTAACACCATATAATTCCAAAAAAACCATAGATGGAAATTCATAAGGGATACTAATTGCATCCAATAATAAGGAACAAGTTGTAGAGGTTATAAGCCCAAAATTGCCAAAATTGAGCCCCTAGAACCTAGTAAAACCCCATACAAATTTTTATAACTACCCATACAAAAATGTATGCATTCCTATACAACCTTTTACTAAGTGTTTTATGGGTTCTATTACAAACTTGTATGACATTCCAAGATGCTCATATGAGACTATACTCAAAAAGTCTTGGAATTGCCCGAAATTGAGTTTTTTGGGTTTGGAGAGTTCCTAGGAAAGGTTCCCTAAGGTCTACCTAATGTAGGGACCTTAATACCACTTCCAAAACAAATCCTCAACACTACTAAACTCCCAGAACAATATTATCCAGCTAATTCATTAAATCAAATTAAAGGGACCATGAAAGCAAGGAAAGGGAAAAAACTATCTGCAACCTTTCCTAATCCTTCATAAACCTTCCTAAATCTTCCTAAACCATATGAAATCAATAAAATACACCTTTTTAAGAATCAAAATAATTCATAAACTTCCAAGAATGATTTACATGAAATTATTGTAAAAACATTCAAATAGATGTCTTGGGAACAACACCTTACAAAACATGAAAAATAAACAACGAAATATATTTCTTAACAATCAATAATTTATTCACACTATGCAAATCAATAATCATACAAAACACATACAAAAATACACAGGGGATAATATAGATTCATCTCGGTTCTAGACCCTACTCAAGGTCCTATGCAGAATCTTCTTCAAAGGCTGGAGCCTACCACTACAGACCTCCAAGCTCTGAGAAATGGTGAGTTGGTAGTCTCCTGGATATATTTCCTTTGGCAAACAATCCTCCCTCCTTCATAAAAAAATTCCACACTTTCCCTCACAAAACCAGAGAAATACTCAACCTCACAGAAAACCTCAAAATAAATTTCCAGAATAATACTTGCACAAACCTTCAAAAAAATCTCAAAACCTCTAATCTCTCAATTCCTCCTAAGACCCAATAATTTAACCTCAAACTATATGGTAGGAGGAGTTTCTTTATAGGAAGAAACTTCTCCAATTTTCATATTTTTTGATTAGGTAAAAAAAGGTTTTGAATGGGCCCTGAAACCATATATAGTCTATTTTTGGAGGCAACCATAACCCTGTACAAAAGATGGGAAATATTAGCACCAAACAAAGAGAGATAGCTAGGGAATGAAGAAATGGGATTTACAGAACCCCCCAGCATAGATTTCTAGTAGCCAACAGAGCTACTAGCAATCCCAAACTAGCAATACAATAGTAGCTAAAAAAAGAAAAGACAAAGAAGCTCTAGTTGCTCCAAACCTAAAGCCTAAGCTTTACATCAGACTAGGGTTTTCTGGTTCCCTAAACCAATAGAGTGGGTTTTATCTTGGCTCCCATAACTAGAATAGCCTTTCAGATCCATGCCCATAGCCAAAGGTCATGTCTAAGTCCCATATCCATTAGATCCTCTGAGAGAGATTGACCTTTGCACAACCAGATCCTGAAAGTAGTCAAGTAGTTATAAGGGATAAAAGGCCTTTTGCTCCCATGACCAGCCAACCCAAACCACCTCCATAGGATGTGTGACATCCACCTCAAAAGGATTTGAGGGTGAAGGGAGTAGGAGCAGATAAAGAATCCACCACCAAATAACCACCTGGATAAACCCCACCTCTATAGGGGTATACTCCACCTCATTAGGAGTATTGCATGAAAGAATCCAGCCCAAAAAAATATCCCCCAACAGAGGCATTGTCAAGCATTTCTCCCAGAAAGAAGGAGCTTTCAGAACTAGGGGAGAAACAAATAGGTGGATCACATACCCGACAAGAGAGAAGTAGGTGCTATCAGCCCAAGTTGAAAGTAACCCAATAGTGACTGCCTCTGAAGAAGGTTCCTTAGAGCACAAATGTCCCTTAAGCATCAAAAAATAAATAACAGGACTACCGCTAAATGAAAGCCCATCTCTCATGTAGTTGTGCCCTGCTCTAGAAGGTAGGTAGGGCACCAAATCTTTCTCCTAGAAAAAATCAGCTTCAAGAGATAGGGGATAGGACAAGAGAAGGGTCACAGACTCAAAAATAGAAAGGATCTAAGCCATACTGAGTTGAGTCTAACCTGTCAAATTTTTTCTTAGCATGCTATTGAACCTCAGGCATCCATAGGAATGTAGCAGCTCTACCAAGTAGGGAGAGATTTTCCTTCACAAATCTGCTTCCAACCCATGAGGTCAGACCACATAGGAGAAGAGCCTTAGCAAAATCTAAGGGATCCTAGCAAAAAGTCCATGAAATCTTGCATAGCTCCCCCTCAAACTCTATAGAAGCATGCACAAAGGACAAGGGATTCCAAGCATAGCCCTAGCCAAATGCAAGGTAGGCCCATGCTGGAGAAATGCAGTTGACCTCCTCTACAACAACATCACCAAGAGAAACCCTAGTGCCAGTGTTTTCTCCCGCACTGCCTTCCAGAAAGATGTGAACAAGAAGTAACAGGAGAAGGTCCCCAAAAAAGGATGGGGGAATCAGGCAAGGAGCCCATGAAAATGGAAGAGGATCCATCGTGGCCCTGAGGCATTCCCCTACAACTGCAGTAGAAGTGAGCAGCAAAGGCAAGGTCTTCCCAACACATCCCCAGCAAACGGAGAAGACCAGAACAATAGAAACTGCATCATCCACCTTTTCCCTTGCATCTACATTGCCATCATCCTCCTCTACCTCACCTTCAATATCAAAAACCCTAGCTCCTCCTCTTGCTCCTGCTCTGCGCTCTGCCATTTTCCAATTTTCATAGTTGGTTGAAAACTTAAACCAACATTTTTCGTAACCACATAATAAAGCTTCTTCATGATTTTAATAGAAATATCCTCCTAAAAACAATATAACAAACAAAATAAACATAAACCTCTCAAGTAAAATACTTATCAAAATTGGAAGCAAACTAGCCAAACTACTAGGAGGTCTCGAGTTTGAATCCCCTAGATAGCTAGTTATTCTAAGAGAGATTCCATTATTATTTCCTTAATATATTTTTTTACTTTTATTTAATACACGTTATTCAAACATAAAGAAACCATTTACATAAGAAATTAAAAACACATAAATAATAACATGTATATATGGATGGGTATATGTGTGTTCGAGGATTTTTAAGGCACACTGTAATGCCCCGCCAAGGAACCCTTGGCTCAAGGACATTATACTCATTAATTCATACACACAATATATATATATATATATATATATATATATATATATATAGTGTGTGTGTGTGTGTGTGTGTCTATATATATATATATATATATATATATATATATATATATATATATATATATATATATATATATATATATATATATATATATATATATATATATATATATATACACACATATACATATACATATACATATATATATATATATATATATATATATATATATATACACATATACATATACATATACATATACATATATATGTATATGTATATGTATATCTATATGTATATGTATATATATATATATATATACATATACATATACATACATATATATATATATATATATATATATATATATATATATATATATATATATATATAATATATATATATATATATATATATATATATATAATATATATATATATATATATATATATATATACATATACATACATACATATATATGTGTGTGTGTGTGTGTGTGTGTGTGTATAATAAAGTAGCAGAACATAATCTAATTTGATTTATTTTATGTTACTAGAAGTCGAGAATAAAGAGATTGTACTACTTGTCCTGCTCAATTAATAAATTATTATTCTTGCATACCTGAATATTGCTAACTTTCTTTTACATGATGACCACCATGTCCAACACCTATAACTACACACATGTCTAAATAACTAGATGCAAACATTAGATATATTCCATCATAAATAAATTCTTTATTGATAGCTTAGCTATGAGAATCTTTATTAAGAAGAAGTGAAATCATTGCATTAGAAACTTAAAGACAAACCCTAAGGGACTGGACCTAGGCCTCAGGGGCTCATCATTGATGGCCTTGCCTATGTTCATGCTCAAAGACTTCATATTTCGACTCTCCCCATTCTAGACTATCTATTTATAAAATCAAGAAAGAGGGTACGCAACCCTTTCTAGGGCCCTATTCCCTAGATAGTTTTTACATCAGCTGCCACCTACTTAGGTGGAACCTAAATAAATTCCTATACTTAATCCATAACCTGATACTAATTCCATAAGTCAAGGTAGAGTTAAAATCATACTATTATAACATAATATATCATTTTCCTTTATTAGGTATCTAGTTTATAAAGTACCAATCTTGAATCATAGCTTATAGGATAAACAAGAAAGATACAAGGGAGGTTTGTCCAACCCTTTTATTATAATTCTAATAGTCATTTCTTATATAATTAAAAATAAAGTCAATATCTTTGCAAGATTCACCACTCGTAATAATTATTATTATTTTCATAATAGTGTGAACTTAGCAACCCTATCAAAATAATAATTCAATAAATATGACTATTTTATAAGGCATTCAGAAATGAATGACAAATAAATTTCCATTATAATATAACAAGTGAGTCTACTGAATAGATTATTTACCATATTCATGCAAGGAATATTCTTTAAACTATATAGTAACCAATATGTGGACATTAGTTACAAAATTAAAATAGTTAAAAAATAATAGTTTTAAGGTGGAATCAATTTATTAGCACAAGTCATTACCTAAGAGATTATCTTTCAATAACTTTCAAATTCTTAAGAGATGACTTAAAAGACTATCTTTCTAAACTTATGAGATAAGAAAAGCCTCAAGACATAGGATTTCCTCAATATTTTAATTTGAAAATTGTTGATCATATAAATAAAATAATAATTTTATAACTATATATCTATAATTCTTATTAATAGAAAAAAGATTTATATCACTTAAAGAAATAAAACTCAAAATCAACCAATACCGCTATTGCATATATATACATATATATATATATATATATATATATATATATATATATATATATATATATATATATATATATATATATATTCATTCTAGCACCTTCTTATTATGCCAAGTCATTTGTAAATATCCAAAAGAAAATATTTCTTTTTATATAGTGTTAATTTATATTAAACAAAATAACCATGTTTCTAAAAATTCATACTTTATTAAAAATTTGTTGTAATTGTTAAATTTAAAAATTTCTAACAGACAAAGTTAAATATCTAGCTGCTTATACATTTCAATAAAATAACACTCACTTAAAATAGCTATAACTTTCACATACGTTAACCAAATTAAAAACTTAAATATGTTTCAGAAAGGAAGAATGTGAAGAAGAGAAATTTGGAATTAATTTTTAGAATATCATAACCAAGTGCGAGCAGATTTCTCTACAACAAAACTCACTTATTTAATCTGAAAGGCAATTCATTACAATATCTAAAACATAAAAAAATAGTGCTCAATAAAATCAAATTATTAAATTACACAAATTAACAATAAATCAACATTGAAATCCTTTCTCACACAGTATAACAACATAATTCCTCATTTAGATAGAAAACACATAGAAGACAATAATATAAATGCAAACAAATAAACAAATAGAAGGATCATCTCCAGGATAGATCCTATCTGGAGTCCTACGAAGCAACAATTGTTGGGGACAGGAAGATCCAAGTGGTCTCAGCCTACCTCAATCACTTCTTTAGACTCCTTCTGCAAACAAACTCCAGCCTCTTCAGGAAGAAATCTAATTCACGATCCTCTCATAGAATAATAATTTCTTTCTTCTCAAAACTATAGCTTTCCTATTCTATTCAAAAAAAATATGGCCTCTTCTCAAATCCAATTTCCTATATCAACTCCCCTCTCTCACATGAATCTCGCCTGTAAATAGATTGGAGGTAGTAGTTGCACAGGAAAATCAACCGATGCAACTATCCCAACTATCTATTAGTTAATAGTTTAGGATAAATTTAATTAGTAGATCTATTCCCATGAAGGGATAAATAATATTAATAATATTTTTAGATTTATGTCCCGTTAATTCAAGGAAGACAATAGATAATTTAATTTTAAGAATAAATTTACTAAGTTACTTAACTAAGGTAATAGAATTTACCAAATATATTTACCATCCATGAAAATAACATAAATTCATTATTATCTTATAATAATTTCTGTCACACATATAATTATATAAATATATATGTCATCATAGTAATATGTGTGCACCCATATGCTTATGTGTACATATACCATAGTAAGACATATTATTACTAATTGTATCATCTTAAAATGGAAGCACTTCAATGTTAAGAGCTTTTAGCCCTTCGAGTAAGTGGTTTGGGGTCATGTTAAGCACCTTGATTGGGTCATTGCATGTAGTTGGCTATCTCCCCACTTTCCACTTCTTCCCTGCACTTGATTTCTTCATCCTAGGTGAAATTAGGGTTAGGATCCCGAGGATTCTCCTTAATTTCCCTCTTCCATGGCTCTATTTTCTATGTAGGATTTAGAAATAGGTCCTCCTGGCCTTCATCATAGTAATCATAGGATTTTATGTCTATTCCTGGCATTCTATCTTGTTCTGATATCATTTCTAGGTTTTTGGGCATCCCCGGGACCTCCTAACCTAGTTTTGACTGAATCTGGGCCTAGGGTAAAATTCGAGGTTGATCCTGACTAGGTCAGGATTGAGCTCGTACCTGACTAGGTCAAGATCAAGTTGGAACCTGACTAGGTTAGGATCGAGGTCAAACCTAACTAGGTTAGGTCCAACCTCGATTTTTCCCCCTCATTCAAATTTCCAATTTCATTGATTTTCGGGCATCGGGCTTTCATGATATTTATTTTCCTGCCTCTGGGTTGGCCATTTCGAGTTTCAGGATGATAAATTTTATAATTGCATTTAATCTAGGTATATTTTCTAAAGCTTAGGACCTAATTGGGATTTAATTCTCCAAGGTGGCCCCTCTAGAGGATTGTGCCCTAGTTCACTATAAAAGGAGGCCTTCCTCTCTCATTTTCACATCCATTATTCACATCACATCTCAAGAAATTTCATGAGTGAGCCCTCAAATGCAAGAAAGTGAATTAAAGCATTCAATCAAGTCTTAAAGCATTCAAGTGTGCAAGCATTCATCCATCAAGGAGATCCATTGCTAGCTATTGAAAGATTCAATCTCTTTGGAGCCCCCTTTGATGATCCATCCTTCTACATTCATTCAAGCCTTCTCATATGCAAATATCAAGTCAAGATTGGTGTTGAAGATCAAATGCCATTAATTGGAGACATCCTACATTCATCCTACATCCATTGAAACATTCCTCCTTGTGCATTTGAGGATTCAAATCCTCTGCAAGGACTCCAACATAAGCGAGGTGATTTGTTTCAATTACTTTGTTTATGCATAATATATTTCAATTCAATTTCAAGGTTAATTCTTAAACTGGGGTTTGACCAAGGCAAACCCACCATACAACAAAAACCCCCCATTTTCTTGTAGGTACAGGTGCACAATTTCAGATCTGAGAGTGAATTTGGATACCCTTTTCGACAAACTTTCGAGATCTGCGAATAGAATTAGAATCGAACTTCAAATAAAGAATGTAGTATTTGACCTTTTATGAGGGTCAAACTTGACTTGAGCTCATCTTGGAGAAAGATTTTTGGGTTTTCTCTATCTCGGCATTTCTAGTCTGGAATAGGTTGTAGAATTGCCCAAAAGTATACATAGACATCAGAATTTGACATTTTCCAGATTTGCCCTAATTTGAGGTTAGTATTTATATTTCAATTATTTCATATTTCAAGCATAATTTCCTTCATAGGGAAATATTGGATTTACTCTCTCTCTCTCTCTCTCTCTCTCTCTCTCTCTCTCTCTCTCTCTCTCTCTCTCTCTCTCTCTCTCTCTCTCTCTCTCTCTCTCTCTCTCTCTCTTCCATATTCTTCATAAATTGATTTGATTGTGTATTAACCTCTTGGTTGATCAAATTGGATCTCTTCTTTGGGAATTTGGGTTTGAGAATAGATCTCATATTTCCCCCCTTTTCATTTCAATAGAGGTGAATCCATTTTACCTCTATTCATTTTGGTGAACCCAAAGTGCTTGCTCTCTTTCTTTTTGGTGTTGGATTTCCCTTTGTCTTATTGTGTGTGTTCACTTTCACTATTCTTTTATGGAATTGGATGTCGTATTGTGCTTTCCTTTTATCTCGTTAGTATTATATTTTTCCTGTGTTAGATCTTTCATGCTAATTAGATTTGATATTCATGCTTTATGTGTTCTTAGTTTAGTTCATTTGCATTACATTGGTTTATGAGCTTTACTACCACTAGTCCTACTTATAACATTTCGGTTAGAAGAAGTCATAGACTCATGGGTGTCTTTGATCCTGAATCTTCCTCTCCTTCCCTTAGGATCTTGTATGATAACTTGTTTCTTCATGATTCCAATCATACTATGAAGCAAAAATCTTCTCACTCATCTCATGATGAGGGTGATGCTTTAAGAGTTCCTCTTAAGAAAGTCCAAAAACTTTCCACTGAACTTGATAAAATGGGTAATTGGCTTCTTCAAGAGAACCATAATCAAGATTCCATTCAAGCTATAGAGGCTCTTAAGAAAGTTCTCTATGATAGTGATCAAGGTGTTAACCTCTTGCATGGTATTACTAACCTTGTGCATTCAAATGTTAAACCTTTAGTTTGAGAAGCTCAAGATTTAGGGTTGATTCCTCCTATCACTAGTGTTGAACCTCCTTCTTATCCTTTACCTAGTATTCCTATCTATACTCCTCTAGTGATTGTGACGGTTCCCTCTATTCCTATGAGTGTTCCTCCTATGTCCCTTCCTACATCACAACCTTCATATCATAATGTTCCTTTCACTTATTCCAATCCGCTTCCAACTGTAGTTCCTAGTGTTCCTCCAGTTGTGTCTTCTATTCCTACAACTTCTTACACTTTACCTAGTGTCTAATATTGCTACTCCTCCTATCTCCTCTAATAATTCAACAATCATCAATTTGGCTCAGACTGTGTCATCCTTACAACAACAATTTGTTTCCTTAACTCAAAACAAGTTTAGTATTCCTACATGTGACATGATGTGACATGGGAAGTCCCTTGTCCCAAGACATCATTTGTACTCCTATTCCTCAGCAAGGTGAGATGCCTCATCTTGAGAATTATAGTGGAAAAGGAGATCATGTTCATCATGTTAAAAAATTCCAAATCCTTTGTAGTGATTATGCTCATGACCATAAGATTTTAGCCAAACTGTTTGCTACAACCTTCTATGACAAGGCCTTACAATGGTATTGTTCCTTGCCTCCTTATTCTATTGATTCCTTTCCACAACTTGATAATGCCTTTATTCAACAATTTCAACACAACATTGGCCCGCAAGTGTCTTTGACTGATTTGATGCATTGTAAACAAAGTGCTAAGGAAAAATTGACTGAATTTATTGGTATATTTAAGCATTTGTATGCTTATATTTCCTATCATGTTCCTGATATTGATATTCAATGTATGTTTATTTCAAATTTGCAAAAGGATATTAGAGATAAGATTCTTCTTACTAAATTTACCTCTTTTCAATAACTTTGTGCAAGGCTTCATCATTATCAATTACAAGTGAGTCAATTTGAGAGCAACCTTCCAATGGCTTCTATTCCAAGTGATAAGAGTGATGTTGCTCCTAATCCAAACAAATTTAAAAAATTCAACAACTATGTCAAGATAAACAAACAAGCGAATGCAATTGCTGGTCAAGTTGTTGTTGCATCTCACAATGCAACTTCTGCATCCACTTCTTTTCAATTAAATCATGCATTTACTCCTCTTTCTAAATCTTTACATGCTATTATGAATAGGTTGTTAGTTGCTAATATGATTACTTTACCTCCTATTCGACCTATTTTACCTACTACGATTTCATCTAAATATTTTGATCAAAATGTTTTTTGTCAATATGATTGTCATAATGGTCATGATACTGAGAAATGTTATTCTTTAAACATAAGGTTCAAGATCTAATTGATTCTAAGGCTTTATCTATTGATAATCTAGATAGTAGTGGGAATAAATCTATCTCTCCTCCTAATTAGAACATTCAAATCTATATGAATCCTTTACCTACGAATGATACTAATACTATTGCTCAACCATCTGCTATGGAAATTATGTATGATTCAAAGATGGATGATCTCAATCATGTTGTTAATGAAGTGGAGCATGTCGATCAATCTATATCTCCACCTCAACCTCAACTTCAACCTCAAACTCAAATTCTACCTCAAGTTCAATCTCAACCTCAAACAAAACCTAAACCTAAAATGAAAACTCAACCTAAACCTCAACAACAATTTAATCATAAGAGACCTCGGGAACTCTTGATTACCTTTGATGACTCTAAGATGATTAAAGCTCCTGATGGTCCCCTTTACATTGCTGTTAGGATTGCTTAGAAACCTATTTGTGGTTGTCTTGTTGATCCTACATCCTTAGTCAATGTTATCACTGAAGAAAATTGTTTTATGAAAATCTTACAACATGACTTTTATGATACATTGGATGTGTGGATTCAAACTTGCAATGGTTTTCTTTACCCATCCTTTGGTTCTATTACTTTACCGGTTGAACTTTGTGGAAAAATTGTGAACACTACCTTTGTCATTGTTCCTACTTCTGATCAATTTCAAGTTAAGCTAGGTTTGCCTTGGTTAACTGCCATGCATGTTGTTGCTTCACCTATCCATAAGTGTCTTAAGTTCATTCATGTTGAAGAAGTGAAGATGATTAATCATATTCTATATCAACCTTCCAAGCCTAGAGATTGTGCTACTTTGGATTTCTTTTGGCCTTCATTACCTAATTCATGTCCTCCTCGACCTGATAATATTTTTTGATCATATCAAGCTTATAAACATTGTAAAATTATTGAATTAAGTTCACCTCCTAGGGATCTTAATCATGGTCTTTTACCTACACCTTTTATACCTCCTTTAACTATGACTTCTAGCTCTGTTAATCAAGTTCCTTCTACCAAACCTATCAAAGATCTTGTGATTGTTTCTCCTATGGTTAATAATCCTATTGATCTTCCTAAAGAACCTGTGAAAGATCCTATGATTTTTCCTCCTAGTTCTCAACCTATTTCAAATAAAATGAAATAAAACTGATTTGCTAATGAATGTCATAAAAAGCATCATACTCATGCTAAAGCTCAAAGATCTTTACTTTCCTCGAATAAACCTATGCATAATGTGGTAGAATGGATTGTTACTAATAATGATGTTCACATGCATGATTATGATGATTCTATTTGTATCTTAGATCCTACTTTGATTAATTTGGATGAAGAAGATACTCTTGATGATATTGATGATGTTAATGATGAATATGAAACTATTGACATTGGCATTGATTTACCTAATATTCTTTCATCACAATTAACTCTTACACCTAGTGTCAAACATTGTGATTCTCAAGAGGATCCTTGTTTGGAACTAGCTATCATTCCTACTATGTTGGATATAGTCCCTCTTGCCAGTTACCCACCTTCCCTAAATGATAGACAACGAGATGGGGAAATTAGGTGGCATGCTTGATCACTTTGTCCTTTATGGTAGCTTTTTTGTGTGTTTGCCTTCTGTACCATGCTTCTCCCATACTGTGTTTGCTAAATTTTGTTAGATTCTTTTATATGATCCTTGTTACTCAATTGGTGCAAGGTGATGAAGGAATCGAAACTGTTGTTCAAATTCTTCTATATGTATCTCTATTATTCTAAGCGTTGTTTAATGTTATGTTGTAACTATTCTATTGTTCATAAATTTTTCCTTGTGTAATTTTCTTGGATTCGAGATATGGTAGCACTAATTATTTTTGGTCTCCATGTCATGGTCCAAAAAGATTCTTCTTCGTATATCTTATGTGATCTTTCCTCCTTTGTGATTGTAGTTCTACTTTCTTTGGGGAATGATGTCAAGTCATTTGCAATAATATCATATACATATTATCTTATGATCATACTAACCCCATGGTAGGTAGATCCCTTCTGTGTTCTATGTATGTCTCTATGAAATTTCCCTTGATTTTTCTTCATCTAGGGGCATCTCGATGTGGAAACATAATCAGTGGAGTTGTTTATGTTTCTATTAAAGCCATTGCTCCTGTTAAAGTGTCAGCAATGACTTTAACATGGGGGAATACACTCTACTCACCTATTGCGAACATGTACTTTCAAATACACACATATTTTTCAAGATACTTTTATCCTTTTTGGATTAGTAATTAATCCTTAAAGCATGGATTTATATTTTAGGATCTCTTGATCCCTCCAGTTTCAAATACACATATATTTTGATCCCTTAAGGTTGGAAGTGTCCTTAAGACTAGATCTCTTTTGTTTTTTAGTTTAATTCTTATGGAATAGAATATGGCTTAAGGATGAATCCTTGATGGGTTGACTAGTGAGTAACCACATTCACTAGGTGGTTCAATTCCATCTTTCCAGTTGCACCATTTTTCTGTGTGGTTCACAATGAGACATAAGTTCTCATTGGGCAAGGTAATCAAACCTTCTTTCCTTCTCTAGGGATTTTTCTCTTATTGTGATCTAGGAGTCGACAAAGACTTGTGTCCTTGGGGGCTTAAGGTTTCTCTTTGTCCCTTGGATTACAATAAGATTATCTTTTCATTCTGATCTCCTTTACCAAGAGTTTGCATCAAGTCCATACTCTTGCTAAAGTGGGGGCTTAATGTATCATCTTAAAATGGAAGCACTTCCATGTTAAGAGCATTTATCTCTCTAAGTAAGTGGTTTTGGGTCATGTTAAGCACCTTGATTGGGTCTTCACATCTATTTGGCTTTCTCCCCACTTTCCACTTCTTCCCTGCACTTGATTCCTTCATTCTAGGTGAAATTAGGGTTAGGATCCCGAGGATTCTCCTAAATTTTCCTCTTTCATGGCTCTATTTTATAGGTAGGATTTAGAAATAGGTCCTCCTAGAATTCATCATAGTAATCATAGGATTTTATGTCTATCCTTCGCATTATGTCCTATTCTGATATCATTTTTAGGTTTCTAGGCATCCCCAGGACCTCCTCACCTAGTTCTAACTGAATCTGGGCCTAGGGTCAAATTAGAGGTTGATCCTGACTAGGTTAGGATCAAGGTTGAACCTAACTAGGTTAGGTCCAACCTCTATTTTTCCTCCCTCATTCAAATTTTCAATTTCTTTGATTTCTGGGCATCGGGCTTTCAAGATATTTATTTTCTTGCCTTCGGGTTGGCCATTTCGGGTTTCAGGATGGTAAATCCTTTAATTGCATTTAATCTAGGTATATTTTCTAAAGATTAGGACCTAATTGGGATTTAATTCTCCAAGGTGGCCCCTCTAGAGGATTGTGCCCTAGTTCACTATAAAAGGAGGCCTTCCTCTCTCATTTTCACATCCATTATTCACATCACATCTCAAGCAATTTCATGAGTGAGCCCTCAAGTGCAAGCAAGTGAATTCAAGCATTCAAGAAAGTCTTCAATAATTCAAGTTTTCAAGCATTCATCCATCAAGGAGATCCATTGTTAGCTATTGAAGGATTCAATCTCTTTGGAGCCCCCCTTTGATGATCCATCCTTCTACATTCATTCAAGCCTTCTCATATGCAAATATCAAGTCAAGATTGGTGTTGAAGATCAAATGCCATTGATTGGAGACATCCTACATTCATCCTACATCCATTGAAGCATTCCTACTTGTGGATTTGAGGATTTGAATCCTCTACAAGGACTTCAACATAAGCAAGGTGATTTGTTTCAATTACTCAGTTTATGGATAATATATTTCAATTCAATTTCAAGGTTAATTCTTAAACTGGGGTTTGACCAAGGCAAACCCCCCATACAAAAGAAACCCCCATTTTCTTGTAGGTATAGGTGTGAAATTTTAGATCTGAGAGAAAATTTTGATACCCTTTTCGGAAAACTTCTGAGATTTGTGAACAGAATCAGAATCGAACTTCAAATAAAGAATGTATTATTTGACCTTTTATGAGGGTGAAACCCAACCTGAGCTCATCTTGGAGAAATATTTCTGAGTTTTCTCTGTCTCGGCATTTCTAGTTTGAAACAGGTTGTAGAATTGCCTGAAAGTATACACAGACATCAAAATTTGACATTTTCCAAATCTGCCCTAATTTGAGGTTAGTATTTGTATTTCAATTATTCCATATTTCAAGCATAATTTCCTTCATAGGGAAATATTTTATTTACTCTCTCTCTCTTCCATATTCTTTATAAATTGATTTGATTGTGTATTAACCTCTTGGTTGATCAAATTGGATCTCTTCTTTGGGAATTTGGGTTTGAGAATAGATCTCATATTTCCCCCCTTTTCATTTCAATAGAGGTGAATCTGTTTGACCTCTATTGACTAATATTATAAATATTTATTTTATTGTGAATATTATTATTTTAATCAAATACATTATTATTTAAGTCAAATACTAAATCACATTCCATATCATATAATCATGATATATATATATATATATATATATATATATATATATATATATATATATATATATATATATATATATATATATATATATATATATATATATATATATATATATATATATATATATATATATATATATATATATATATATATATATATATATATATATATATATATATATATGCATCTATATATGGATACATTTACTATCATAAATAAAAGATTCCTTAATGCACATTATACTAATCACAACATAAATCTCTTAGAAAAGTAAGCAACAAATCCACAAAATCCAATAAACAAAGATGCATCATCCATATAGGAGAATGACTCAAGAACTCCCCACCTAAGGATTAAAAAGGGTTAGAGGTAGAGTTCCTTCTCATGGATGATTAATAAACATTAAAAGATAATCATAAATGAGTGTATCTAACTCTCTGATAAGCATATCATCATCCATAAACATAAATGTGAACATATAGTTCTAATCATCATAATGCAAAATGTCCAAATCAAAGAGTCAAAGTATAATCATCGGAGAGGGTATTACATCCTCCCCCCCAAGATGAGACTTACTCCTAGAAGTCAACAAGTTAGAAATGGAAATACATCAGACATTATCTCTTAAACACATTTTAATTGATATCACATGCATAACGTATCCTTGAATCCATGCACTATATAGAGAATAATCCTCATAATATGGTTAAGCATGAAATATATATCCCAATCACTTTTATTATCACCAACAAGGATAGCTTCAACTTGAAAAATATCAGTATAAATGGAATTTTCCCTTTACTTAGAAAGTAAGAACCAAGGTAAATAGCTTGGACCACTCATTTTTCCTTAAAATATATCAAAATATTACAAATTCCTTCTCTTTCAACACATATAAATCAAATTTTTACTTGCATCTAACATAGTGATACATTTCAATCTAAAATAAAACATTGACCATATCCAAATGTTCCTTATAAACAATCATATTAGTTCACATCACTGGGATTACACATCACAAGGATCAGGAGTGGATATGCCTCTCTAGACAAGCTCTCACTCCAAGATACAATACTAGTCTCATCTATATCCAAAATCCATAATCAATACCTCACATAGTGGCTTGGTGGTGTCTTGGGCCATTGCTACGAAGGCCCTCCATACAATTCCACATGTCATATCCCTTTTTTGTGTAAGGTGGTTAGCCTCCAAGGAAAAGACACCACACATAGGAAGGTAGTGGATACTAGTTGCATAACAGCCTCACATACCCCCATCCTCAAGGGTTCCCTACGTCTACTTCCTCGTATACACTCACCAAGTCCACCTCATGTGACTTTAGTGAGGACTCACAACATAACACAAGACCAACATTAGAAAATTCCAAAAGAATTTAGTTTAGCCACCAGAGCTCATAAATAATAGAAATAGAATTATCAATCTCAACAATAGGATAAGAAGAATCCAAGATATTACAACAATAAATTACACCCAAGATATATTTCATAAGTCCTGGATAAGCTATCGTAGGAAAAGATGAGATAGTTTTTGGTCTACATAAATAAATAAATCACCATAAATTGCACATCACATCATTGTGTGACTATATCTAGTCACCTCATGAGGAAGGAGGGAACAACATCTAGCTATCGCAATAGCCCTTCATGTGGTTGGGCCCGGGCAACACTACCCACATGGCATAGGGGGTTCACCTCGTCAATACCCTTACATCAGATGGTGTAGAATAAGCATGCCAACCCACCTGGCATGACCATGCACCAAGTGGAGTAAGAACACTCTGGTCATATGTCGCATGGCAGTGTTCCTTGTCAAGTAGGCACACACAGGACACACCCCGCATAATGATATCTCTCATAGATCATTGTCATAGCCAGAGGTATACATTGCTAGGGCCCACCCATATGCCTACCGCATCTACAAAACTAAGCATCCATGGGTGCCCCTCTACAACCATGAAAGCATCACCATTTCACTCTGCATCAAGTAGGGAAAAAAATACATACATATACTACACCTTCATGTAATTATTTATGTGGCATCATGTTCTCGAGCTCATCTCGCTACCATTAGCAACACGACATCATCACCTCACACTATGTCAGAACATTAGTGGGGTGTGGCATCATATTCATTGCATCATGTTAGAACATGTGTGAATATGGCATCCATCACAGCATGGGGTAAAAGAATCTCCCTCCACATGCTGGACCACATAGAAATGTACATATCCATAAATCATATATCTTCTCATAGAGGCTCATATCAAGTACTGGTATTGTGTTCAAGAACTATGGAAATTAGGATAAACACTTATGAACCACATGTATAGGTTCATCATAAGGGGAATCGTTGATTACTCTTTTCCCTCGAGCAGTGGAAGTTAAGGTCACTTCACGCTACCATTATACGTATGCCACATAACTGAAATGGTGACACTACTACGCCTCCACATACTAAATTACCAACACTCATGGGTTGGCACTTAGTAGGGTGACAAACAAGAAAGCAACACATGAGTGGTATGGTTCTCCCATACCCTTATCCAAAACATAACTTCCATAGATGAGCACTTATATTGCACCACTCCATGGAACTCAAATAATTACTGGTTATACAGAACACCAAGCATAAGCATTGGCACTAGTTTTATCACATTTACAAGGAAGTACACAATAACATCATATATTATCCATATATTCCAATTTTTATTTTATTTTATCTTCACAATTTACTTTTTTCTACCTGGTGCAAAATACCAATGACATACTTAATCACATTTCACCTCCTCATTGGCATATGCCAATATCCAATGTACACATATCAATCTCTACCATTCAAATAATATGAGACAATAACATCTATTTGCAAGATGACTTTAACTTATATAAAATAAGGCACAAAGAGCAATGATACATTATATTTCTTCAAGAGTCATCAACTCAATACATATTTGTTTTAATTAAGGAAAGGAAACAATAAACTTATACTACGTACATTTATTAGTCACATAATAAATTCACAACTAATCATTATAAACCATTATGGATATTCACTTTTCACCCAATCAAGGACACCAAGAGTGGACCAAGTATCATCTTTCAAATAAATGAATTAGCTAGGTACTTTCATTACATATGATAAATCCCTCCAATAGAGACACAACAAACCATATAGACATTTCAAGACACTAGTATTCACTAACATAATGACTTCAATACTGATAAGGAAATACATTGAAGTCTCAATTTCCTAATATTACAATTTGGGGAGGATAATCACATCATTACTGGACTTACCATAGCATTCATATTTTTATCTAAATATTACCTATTCACCAAGTCAAGAACAAACAACTTCAAAAAGATAGTCAAGAAAATATTACATCAACCCTAGCTCTTCCTTTAATAATTGTACCAAAAGAACACATATTCCTTTCATTATGAAAGCTCCTAATTTCATCTCTATGGTTAATCCCTACATAGGCTTATAGTCACAAATGGACCTTGAGAACTTAGGTCATTTAGCCAAGAATTTCCAAAATCAACAAATTAAATCATATATTTACTTTACATAGATAACATCATTTGATGGTCATTCATCATGAATAGAGAAGAGATATTTATTTTTAATTTGTGGTGATTATTATCAAATAACCCTAATGTAATACATGTGTTATAAAAATAAAATCAATCATGCATCATGTCGCATTATCATTTGCATATATATCCCAAGAGAAATACTCACAATGTTAATTTAGCAAATGTTCCCCACTATTTGTAATTCTTCAACAACAACATGGCCAAAAGGATTACCCAAGAATTCCAATGTTGCAACCTAATTAATAAGGTCCTAAATTCATGTTTTGTACAAAGATTTGTTTTTCAATTCTATTCTAATTAAATAGGGAAAAGGAAGGAGATAAAATTTAATATTTTAATCCTTGCATAACTTCTTGATTTTGAATCTACAAGGAGCACTACCATGGTGATGTCTTACTTCCTGCTATGAATGCAAGTAATTCAATTCCAACTTGTAAAAGCATCATTAACTTAGAATAATTGATCAGACATATCTATTATGATGTAAATTTAGCATTTGTAATAAAAAAATAACCATGTTTCTAAATATTCATACTCTATTAAAATTTGTGGTAATTGTTAAATTTAAAAATTCCTAACAGATAAAGTTAAATATCTAGTTGCTTATACATTTCAATAAAATAACACTCACTTAAAATAGCTATAACTTTCACATACATTAACCAAATTAAAAACTTAAATATGTTTCAGAAAGGGGAGAATGTGAAGAAGAGAAATCTTGAATTAATTTTTAAAATATCATAACCAAGTGCGAGTAGATTTCTTTGCAAAAAAACTCACTTATTTAATCTGAAAGGCAATTCATTACAATATCTAAAACATAAAGAAATAGTGCTCAATAAAATCAAATTATTAAATTACAAAAATTAACAATAAATCAATATAGAAATCCTTTCTCACACAGTATAACAACATAATTCCTCATTTAGATAGAAAACACATAAAAGACAATAATATAAATGTAAACAAATAAACAAATAGAAGGATCATCTCCAGGATAGATCCTATCTGGAGTCCTATGAAGCAACAATTGTTGGGGAGAGGAAGATCCAAGCAGTCTCAGCCTAATTCAATCACTTCTTCAGAATCCTTCTGCAAATAAACTCTAGCCTCTTCAGGAAGCAATCTAATTCATGATCCTCTCATAGAATAATAAATTCTTTCTTCTCAAAACTATAGCTTTCTTATTCTATCCAAAACAAATATGGCCTCTTCTCAAATCCAATTTCCTATATCAACTCCCCTCTCTTACATGAATCTCGCCTATTTAAATTGGAGGGAGTAGTTGCACGGGAAAATCAACCGATGCAACTATCCCAACTATCTATTAGTTAATAGTTTAGGATAAATTTAATTAGTAGATCTATTCCCATGAAGGGATAAATAATATTAATAATATTTTTAGATTTATTTCCCCTTAATTCAAGGAGGACAATAGATAATTTAATTTTAAGAATAAATTTACCATGTTACTTAACTAAGGTAATAGAATTTACCAAACGTATTTACCATT
>BSBK01014891.1:0-42500 GCA_027943335.1 Chamaecyparis obtusa | reverse complement strand
TTTGTACAAATTATTCACATAAGGTTGATAAGATTTTTAACTTTTTACATCAAGTTGAGTAACCTTGATTTTTTTATTTTTCATTGCCACTTAAGGCCATAGCTTGGTATACCATGATCCTGCACATACCCATAAGATGGATATTCAGGGAGGCTTTGCAATAATTCATTTATAACTGGGAATTCCCATCTTATGACCCTCCAATTATAAAAAAATTGGAAGATAATCCCTCCTCACATATGTTCATACCTATGGAGAGAGAGGAACAAATGCATCTTCAGGGATTGTGAAAAGTTGAAGGACACTATTCTGACAATCCTTGTGAAATAAGTTTTGGAAACATCTTGATCTTTAAGTGGAAACCCCTAGAAGATCCACTATTAATCCTTGACTATAATCTAGATAGAGAATGGAAACTACCAAACATTTTATATGTCTTTTATAGCATAAAGAGATAGGCTAGGTTAAACACAATATGGTTAGCACCTACCCTTTATGGTAAAAGATAAATTTTGATGGGGCTGCCAGAAATGAGAAAGTGGTCAGAGGTGGTATTATAAGGAACTAGAAGGGAGGATTTATGTAATATTTTACTAGAAATTTGGGCTCCATTTCTATTAACCAGACTAAAGCCATGGCTCTTTAACGGGGGCTTAAATTCTCCCCCTCAATTGAGATTAAATGATTGATCATAGAAGGGGACTCCATGATAATTGTTGAAGCCATTAAAGGTAATAGAGATGATAGTTGGAGGATTGGAAGCATTCTTATGGACATAAGGGCTATGTTGACTGGGTTGGAGAAATTCAAAATATAATACATTTTCAAAGAGGAAAATTTTGTGGTTGATTCCTTGGATATTGTTGGTATTGAGAGGGTGGGAGTTCTTTGATTGAGGTAGCTAGTGAGCCTCCCAAAATCCACCAAATCCCTTATAAGTAGAGAGAAATGAGATTTCCAATAATGATAATACAATTTATTCTCCAAAGTTGGAACTTCTATTGGTTTGTCAAGTTGAGGTTGAGGAAGGCACGAGTTATCCTCATGATGAATTCAAATTCCTACAACTCTCATAAGGTTAATTGTGGGACCCACAATATTAAGTGTATTAAAAACTTGTCCTTGACACGTCAGTTCATGATTTTCATCAATGCAAATCTAAGTATATCTTTAATTGGGAAACAAAGATGAAAGATAAAGGGGATATTTTTAACATATGGATGGATTCTAGAGACTTTCTTTGAAATTCAAAAAATAGTAACACCGTAGTTAAATTGTGTGACCTCCTACAAGTTCAAAGGACTTGGATTGTACTGGTATTGGGAAGGTCCACTTTGGACAATAATCACATCCCTATAAGGAAATTTAGTATAAATTTCTTTGGCATTTATAAATATTGTGAAAAGATTAGCAAGCTCTATAATTGTTGTACACCATTTCTAGCAAGGATAATTATGTGTTCAATAGGTTGGAAGTTTTAGACATGGGTGTGATGGAATATGGATGAAGTGACTGAGAGGGGGGGGTGAATCAGTCACTTATAAAACACTTCCTAATTATTTCTTTCCAGATGCCTTAGGATATCTTAAAGAATATTATCTGTTTTAGCACTCAGTAAATAGATTGCAGTAACTTTGAAGATGTAGAAAGTATTAGCAAAATTATCTTTAGATATTCATCAGCACTTGTATATGATTAAGATAGCAATTAAGAACACAAGAGACACAAGATTTAACGTGGAAACCCAATATGGGAAAAACCACCAATGTATCTAGATACTGATTTTCACTTTTCTGAAGTGATGCCCGATTAGAAGCCAACCTGGTAAAAGGTTACAAAACACACTGTTAGGTGTGACCTTGTTAGAGGATTTAATCACCCTACTAGGAGTGGCCTGGTAAGAGGTCTTGAAAACAATTCAATGGAATTGTCACCTTGTTAGAGGATTTACAATATGGTTGTTAAACCAACTCGGTTAAGAGATTTACAATTCACTGTTACAATGATAAAAAGGTAACAATGAAAATGACCTATATAATAATGCAACTGCCTTGCTGATTACAGATCTCTATTCTACATAAGTGTGATCCTTCCTGATCGAATAAATCTTTGCTGCACCTTAAGGATATCTGATCATCCTTCACAATTTTGCATACACCTTTTCTTCTTTCTTCTGTAAATCTTCTGCTATTTTATTTTTTTTCACATTTGACCATTTATTTATATGATTTTAGATTTGTCAAATTGACATTATTTAGTGTAACAGTCGGCTGAATTAAGAAAACTTTATTTGCAAAAATCCTTCAAGGGCCGACAGTGCTCGGTGACCATAACTTTTACAATCTTTCGAAGACCGAGGGAACTCGGTAAACACTGACAATCCTTTACCTTCGATAACCGACTGAACTTGGTAAATGCTAACTTTTCTTCAACAACCGACTGAACTCGGTAAACACTGAATTTCCTTTGACGACCAACTAAACTCGGTAAACACTGAATTTCCTTTGACGACCAACTGAACTCGGTAAACACTGAATTTCCTTTGACGACCGATTGAACTTGGTAAATACTAAATTTTCTTTGATAACCGAGTGGACTCGGTAAGCACTAATCTTCCTGTCTGGCAGACCAACTGAGCTCGGTAGGAACTGATTGTTGCAGACTATGACATTGTGTGACATTAAAGACAATACATAATTTGAGTAGCAATTTCCTTCAGATAATTGTTTCCAACAATCTCCCTCTTTGGCATTGATGGCAACACAATATGTCATAGCATAAGAAATTTGAAAGAATTAGCTCGGTTTAGATTCAAATCTCCCTCTGTCAGTAAACTTCCTGCATCTTAAAAATTCTTCCTTCTGACTATTGAAAATTTCTTGAAGTAATAGTAAAGACATAGCAAACACTCCCTCTTTGACAACACATGCCAAAGATAATTCACATAATACCGGTGTAAATTAATGTACCTCAAGTACTGATTCATATGCAATGATTCCTTGAATATGCTGCATCAACTGGTTGATTTTCAATCATGTTTTGGTTGATGCATCACTAAAATTGTATTTAGTGAGCCTCGGATAGGGGAATGACCCCTAACTTACCTCTTAGATACACAAATGCATCCTTAGGTAATGGTTTGGTGAAAATGTCTACAATCTGCTCTTTTGTATGAATATATTCTAATCTAATTTCCTTGTCCTACACCAATTCTCTGACAAAATGATATTTAATAGCAATATGCTTGGTTTTGGAATGCATCACTGGATTCTTTGAAATGTTTATTTCACTGGTATTGTCACAGAATATAACAACTGGTTCTTTGATTTCAACCTTCATACCTTCTAATAGCTTTTTAAACCAAATAATATTTGAACAGTTTACTGCAGCAGCAACATATTCTGCTTCAGCTGTGGATTGAGATGTGCAATTCTGCTTTTTACTAGTCCAGGATACCAGTCTTTTTCCAAGAAAAAATGCTCCACCACTTGTGCTTTTTCTGTCATCAATGTTCCCTGCCCAATCAGCATCAGTAAAGACTTTTAAGTCTAGATTACCTCCAAATTTATACCACAAACCATATTCTTCAGTTCCTCTTAAGTATCTTAAGATTCTTTTGATTGCCATCATATGATTTTCCTTAGGTTTTGCTGAAAATCTAGCTACTATACCGACTACTAAGGCAATATTAGGTCTTGTATGTACTACATACTGCAATTTTCCAATCATAGATCGGTATAGGGTCTGATCAACTTCTTTTGAATCATCATCTTTGGTAAGTTTAAGTCCAGTACACATGGGTGTACCAACTGGTTTTGAATCTTCCATACCAAACTTTTTAAGTATTTCCTTAATGTATTTAGATTGAGTAATGTATATACCATTCTTGCTTTGCTGAATTTGAAGACCAACAAAGAATTTTATTAAACCAAACATAGACATTTCAAATTCTTTGTTCATTTGCTCTGAAAATTCTTTGCACTGATCCTCATTCCCTGTAAATATAGTATCATCTACAAATATTTCTACCAATACAATTTTGTCATCCGGTCCTTCTTTAATATACAGATTGCTGTTATCATTGGCTCTTTTGAAATTAATCTAAATCAAATAGTTATGGAGTCTTTCATACCATGCTCTAGGAGCTTGTTTTAAACCATACAATGCTTTGTGTAACCTACAGACCATGTCCTTTTTATCTGGATCAACAAAACCTTCAGGTTGTTCAATGTAGACTTCTTCATCAAGAATTCCATTGAGAAATGCAGATTTTATATCCATCTGATATACCTTAAATCCTTTGTGTGCTGCATAAGCAAGTAGAGTTCTTACACCTTCTAATCTTGCAACAGGAGCAAAATTTTCTCCATAATCTATACCTTCTTCTTGAGAATATCCTTTACATACCAATCTAGCTTTGTTTCTAGATACTTGACCATCTTCATTCAGCTTATTCCTGAATACCCATTTTTTTCCAATCACATTCTTATCCTTAGGTCTAGGTACAAGAGTCCATGTTTTGTTCTTTTTTATTTGTTCTAATTCTTCATTCATTGCTTCAATCCAACTTTCATTTTCCAATGCATCTTTGATATTTCTAGGTTCAAAATCAGTAAGCAGACATGTACCTTTTAGCTTGCTTCTTGTCATAGTACCATCTGATTTGTTTCCAATAATTTGATCTGTTGTATGATGTCTTTTGATATATTTGGCTAGTATAGGTTCCTTGCTTTTTGAATGATTCATGCTGTTGTCTTCTAGGATCTCTTCTTTAGGTTGCTCGGGCTTGGTAGATATTTGCTCGGTAACTTTAGGCTGAGACTCAGTCTGAATTTCTTCCTGTGACTCAGTTTGAACTTCTTCCTGTGACTCGATTTGTGACTCGGTAACTGTGCTCGGCTCGGTAGATATAGTTTCCTCATTGATAGTTGTGTCTGCCAATGTTTCAGGTTCAATGTAAACAAATCTTCTATAGTTCTCAGGTTCCCTTTTGCTTTCTTCTTCAGTCTTTTCTGCAAACTCATCAAATTTTACATGTATACTTTCTATGACTTTGTGAGTAGACAAATTCAGACATTTGTATGCCTTGCTTTTGCTAGAATATCCTAGGAATATTCCTTCATCACTTTTCACATCAAATTTATTTCTTCTGGATTCTTTTAAGATATAACACTTGCTACCAAATATTTTCATGTAACTTACATTGGGTTTATAGCCATACCATAATTCATAGGGAGTTTTGAATGTGTCTTTCTTCAATTGTACTCAGTTCAAGGTATGAACTGCAGTGTTGATAGCTTCCTTCCAATACTTTATAGCGATGTTCTTTTCTATCATTAGAGTCCTTGCACAATCCATAATAGATCTATTTCTTCTTTCTTCTATTCCATTCTGCTCAGGAGTTCTAGGAGCTGATACCTACCTTTTGATTCCTCTTTCAATGCAAAAGTTGTTAAAATCATGGGAGATGAATTCACCACCTCTGTCTAATCTTAAGCATTTCAATCTTTTCCCTGTTTCCTTTTCCACTCTTGCCAAGTACCATTTGAACTTTTCAAATGCTTCTGATTTTTCTCTTAAATACATAACAGTCATCATTCTAGAATAATCATCAACGAAAAGAATAAAGAATTTATCTCCAGTATAGCTTTGTATTCCAATAGGTCCACATAAATCAGTATGCACAATTTCCAAAATCTCATTAGACTGATAGTTCTTACTCTTGAAACTAGTTTTACTCATTTTGCCAATCTGACAATTCTTACATAGACCAGTATCAGGTTTCTTCAAAGTAGCAATGCCTCTAACCTTCTTGAATTTGCTTATTTTTATCATGTTATCAAAATTCACATGACATAACCTTTTGTGCCATAGCCAACTTTCTTCAATTTGAGCAATAAAACATGAATATTCACTGAGATCAAGATAAAATAAGTTACCTTTTGTTTGTTTGCCTGATCCAATGAGTTTTCCTTTTTCATCCAGTAGTCTTGCTTGACCATTCATGAATTCAACCTTGAAACCAGTGTTGATTAGCTGTGCTACACTTAGAAGATTATGTTTTAGTCCTTCAACCCAATAAGAATTATCACATATGAGTTCTTTGGTTAATGAGATTCTTCCTTTTCCTTTTATACAACAAGGTTCATTGTTTCCAAATCTTACATTGCCACTATCACAGTCTTCTAGGTATTCAAATTTTGTCTTGTCACCAGTCATGTGGTGTGAACATCCACTGTCTATTATCCATATATCATCTTTTCTTATATGTGAAATAAGTGCCATCCTATCTTCATCATCATCAGATTCATCTTTTATAGCAATAAAGACAATTTCTTCTTCACTATCATCAGAATCTTTAGCCATAAAACATGTTTTCTTACCTTTATCCTTGAATGATTTGAAATTCTTTTTGCCATAGTACTTGTGACCTCTCTTCTCTTCCTTGACCTGTTTGTTTGGGCACCTAGCTGCAATATGTCCAATTTCTTCACATGAAAAATAGATTAAAGGAGTTTTACCTTTATATTTACCTTTCCCTTTAGAGTACTTCTTTGCAAGTAAGGCTTCTACAATTTCAAGATCACTATCAAAACTTTCATCTGATACTTCTTCGCTTTCTGACTGAACTTCTTTAATTTTCTTGTTCTTCTTTAGTGAAACCTTGGCCTCAAATGCTGATTCAATGTTTTTGGAACTAGGAACATAGTTGTCATAGTTGTCTAATTCAAAGGCTGTCAATCTTCCAACTAAAGCATCCAAAGTTATATTGTGGTTTGTTTCACATCTTCTTTCTTGAATAGCTAATACTCTTATTGCATAGATAGGGAGTAATGTTCTGAGTACCTTATAACAGTTTCATCTGAGATTGTTCCTCCAGAAGCTCTAATTGCACTTACATTTGCTTTGATTCTTTCAACATATTTTGCAATGTTTTCATCTTCCTTCATATTCATCTTGTCAAATTGTCCTCTTAGGTTTTCTGCTTGGGCTATTTTCACATTTGCATCACCACCATATATTTTCTTTAGTGTCATCCACATTTCATATGCAGTAGTGCATTCTTTAATATCATCAAATTCTTCATAGCTGAGAGCAGATGCAATGTCTATCATCATGGTGTTATGAGTCTTTTTCTCTGCAATGTCTTCAATAGTTAATGCACCAGTAGGAACTGTGTATTCTTCATCAATGTATTTACATCCTGAATCACCAATGGAAGCCAGATGCAGTCACATGAGACCTTGCCATGCTAAAAAGTTATCTCTGTTGAGCTTTGGAATTTCCCTCTTGTAAGACATCCTGATCTTTAGCTTAGGTCCTTGAAACCCTTCCTGCAAGCACCAAATGCTCTGATAACAATTGATGGACTATGGATGAAGTGACTGAGAGGGGGGGGTGAATCAGTCACTTATAAAACACTTCCTAACTATTTCTTTCCAGATGCCTTAGGATATCTTAAAGAATATTATCTATTTTAGCACTCGGTAAATAGATTGCAGTAACTTTGAAGATGCAGAAAGTATTAGAAAAATTATCTTTAGATATTCATCAGCACTTGTATATGATTAAGATAGCAATTAAGAACACAAGAGACACAAGATTTAACATGGAAACCCAATATGGGAAAAACCACCAATGTATCTAGATACTGATTTTCACTTTTCTGAAGTGATGCCCGGTTAGAAGCCAACCCGGTAAAAGGTTACAAAACACACTATTAGGTGTGACCTTGTTAGAGGATTTAATCACCCTGCTAGGAGTGGCCTGGTAAGAGGTCTTGAAAATAATTCAATGGAATTGTCACCTTGTTAGAGGATTTACAATATGGTTGTTAAACCAACTCGGTTAAGAGATTTAGAATTCACTGTTACAATGATAAAAAGGTAACATTGAAAATGACCTGTATAATAATGCAACTGCCTTGCTGATTATAGATCTCTATTCTACATAAGTGTGATCCTTCCTGATCGAATAAATCTCTGTTGCACCTTAAGGATATCTGATCATCCTTCACAATTTCGCATACACCTTTTCTGCTTTCTTCTGTAAATCTTCTGCTATTTTTTTTTTTTTCACATTTGACCATTTATTTATATGATTTTAGATTTGTCAAATCGACATTATTTAGTATAACAGTCGGCTAAATTAAGCAAACTTTATTTGGAAAAATCCTTCAAGGGCCGACAGTGCTCGGTGACCATAACTTTTACAATCTTTCAGAGACCGAGGGAACTCGGTAAACACTGACAATCCTTTACCTTTGATAACCGACTAAACTCAGTAAATGCTAACTTTTCTTCAACAACCGGCTGAACTCAGTAAACACTAAATTTCCTTTGACGACCGACTGAACTCGGTAAACACTGAATTTCCTTTGACGACTGACTGAACTCGGTAAACACTAAATTTCCTTTGACGACCGACTGAACTCAGTAAATACTAAATTTTCTTTGATAACCGAGTGGACTCGGTAAGCACTAATCTTCCTATATGGCAGACCGACTGAGCTCGGTAGGAATTGATTGCTGCGGACTATGACATTGTGTGACATCAAAGACAATACATAATTTGAGTAGCAATTTCCTTCAGACAATTGTTTCCAACATGGTGGTGATAGGGTTTGGGTGGAGCTAGATCACATTGAGGACCCCATGTGTAATGGCCCTAAGCTTTGGATGGTCACCGATGAGGGGGACATTATTCCATTTGTGGAGATTATATCAAAGTTTGATGAAATGTACTTGCTTCAATTTTTCAATAGTTGGGATGAAAGAAAAGTGACCATGGGGGGCATCACCTTCAAAGTAAATGAGGAAGTCATCACATAGGCCACTAGTTTGTCAAAGAAGGGGTGAAAATGGAAAAAGACCAATTGGATATCGAATGAAACTAGCCTTAACCAATTTTTTTGCAAAGGGAAGGAACCTATTAAACTCAGAAGTGGCTTCGACGGAGAAGATCTCCCCAAACATTGGGACAAGGTGTGTGATGTTGTTATGAAATCTTCCCTCAAGGTCATTTTGATGTTTATTACATTATCATTTTCATCTCCTTAACTACTTCCTTCCCCATGACTTGATATCCTTCCCTTTCTACTTGCTTTATGCCCTTAAACACACTATCAAAGATGCTAGGGAGAGTAGGAGACATGCTAAAAAGTTCAACATTCATCACCAGGGCCTTATGCTCAAATTATATAACTTCCACCTTTCTCTGTGCCCACCAAAATCTATAATTTTCTTGGGTTCCCCCTCCTCTTTGACCCCACCTTTGAGTACCACTGATGATTGCAATGGAAAAAAGAAAGGTCTAAAAGGATACAAGACAACACACGCATCACCCCAAGCCTCACCTTTGTTTGGGCTTCCCTCAAAGACATGTAATAAGAATAAAAATCATCCCTCACTCCTCCCCAATTCCAAGACTCCTAATAAACCCAAAATTGAGGCCCAAATCAATGTTATGGACTCTGATGCTGAGGTTGTTTAAACCTCTTATCGGTCAAATAGAATTGTGGCCAAATCTAAAATGAAAGAAAAGGTGGTGAGAGATAAATTTTTTGAGGATGAATTTTTGTTTGAGTTTGAGGATTGTAACAAGTCTGGCACTAAGAAGGACACCACCCATAATAGCACAAGCTCTACCCATATCTCCGCTAGCTTCAAAAAAGAAACCCTAGATCCTGTTGGTAACAAGTAGGAGGAGGAAAGTGAGAACACCTCTCCCATGATCACCTCCCCTCCCCATACTATAAAAAATAATCCCTCTGCTATGACTGCTACCTCCTTGCCTCATACTATGGATAAAGGTAAACAAGTCTCTTCCAATAACAAGATTGATGATGATGGGAATTGTAGAGGTTGTGTCATAAATGCTAAGGAGATACAAAAAATCAAGGAGGACTTGGACGTGCTGGAAAAAAGTTACACTAGACTGACCAACTATGCTCTAAAGGTCATGCATCCATCACTAACCACTCTTTGCCTCTTGCTCTAGGAAAAGGAGAATAAAGAGGACACAGAGGATGAAACCTCTAAAGAACCATTTAGGTTCTTCATGGATGACTAGATGCAACTACTATTGTCGAAGCGAGAGGAAAAATAGGATAAGAAGAATTGATGTAGCTTGTCTTCTCAATATAGGTGGAGGTATGGACTAGTTTTCTTGGTTTAGAGAACTTGCCTATGGTTAGGTCCTTTGTTTTTTCTATTAGTAGACTTTGGTTGATCCTTAGGGATTATCTATTCTTGTATTGCCTTGTGTGGATTTTAAGACTTATATGGTTGACTGCTATATTTTATTTTATGCTTTTTTTTTATTAAGACTTTTGATAAGGGGTTGGATGGTTCTATGCTTATTTTACTGACCTCGAGCTTTTGGGAGGGTTTTTTGATATTAAGAGGGGGATGTTAACAAACTGCTAACTTTTTGTTGTTAATGTGTTATCTAGTTGTTTCACTTTCTATGTGTTGTAAGAACTAATCTATGGCCTAGCCACGTTTGGTGTTTGTATCAAGGATCAACCCCCTCATTTTGGCTTCTTTAATATAAAAAAAAATCTAAATTTATTGAATAAATATATGAGGAACTTTTATATTAACCTAGAATTTAATATTTTTTAAAGTTCATATTTTTATTAGATTTTGATTCCATGTTGTTTTAATTTATTTTTAAATACATTCTACAATAAAAAAAAAGTTCATTTCTAGTGGAGCTTGATTATATTATTGATTTAAAGTAGTGGTTGACACACAAAACAAAATAACTAAAAATAATGACCAATAAAATATCTTTTAAAAAATTAAAATATCTTGGAGAATATTTTATAAATACAAATTTTCTCTAAAGTGAATTTTCAAAATTGAAAAGGAAAATATAAATCAATAGTTTTAAAAAAACTGAAATAAATGTTAAAATATTTGTACAATCCATCAATTATGGTGAACGTTGTTTCTCGATTTGATTGTGTGAAAGTTTTTACATCAGTGTTTTGAATCACACTATGTGATCCATCATCAGGATGAGAAGATGATGTAGGAGCATCCTGGGTGTAAGAGCAATCTTGCATCACCCAAAAATATTTTTGTTTTTGTATTCAATAAGGGCTATCTTATGTAGAGCTTCTATTTATGGAAACTTGCTATTTTTAGTAAGTTGGTTATATGATCTCAGAATGTTCTGATTTCACATGTGGAGGTTCATCTCAGTTGTATCAGCTTGATAGTAAAGTTTCATTGATAGATCAAATCTAGCTTTGGAGATATTGAAGATTTTTGGTATTGGCAATAGGGTACAGAAACTTTGAACTCATTTTTGAAGGCTTTAGAGGCCCCGAATGAGGTCAAAAATTTGAGTTACAGGTGCTTGCACAAGTCAAGCTTGTAGAGTGCTTCGTGGCCTTTCTGAATTAGGGTTATAATAGTCAATCAAAGCAACTAGTGATGACTTATGGTCTTCGGAAGTTGAGTCACCTGAAATGGCAAAAAATAATTTTCCTTCAAAATTTCTGTTTGGGTTTCAAAAGTTATTTTGAGCTGACTTTGATGTAATAAATTGTAAAATAAAATAATTCTAAGTTTGGTCAGCCCTTTGGGCTAAATTTTTGGAACCTTCTCGGGCGGTGGAAATTGCATATCTAAAGAAGGCCCGTAGTGTTGTCTAGGGCAATTCTGGGTAGATCTGGGTAATAAAATTCAAGGCTTTGTCCTATAGAATATTGTAAAGGGAATGCCCATGTGGCTTTGCATATTGTAATTCTGAATTTTGGAATTCCACACTTGTGGAGATAATAAGAAGCCCATTTTCTGTTCTTGCAAATTATTGTTATTTCTCTATTTTTATTATGTGTTTGTGGTATTAAGGGGACGACCCTTCATCAAGTGGTATCAGAGAAGGAGTTCCTAAGTGTGTAGAAAGATCACCAACTGTGAGGCAGTTTGCACTAGGACTGTGGTTAGGATTTCAGCGCGCATTGTGAAAATGCCTCCACGAAGGGAACGTGGTAGAAGAGCTGGTGTTGTAACACCTTAGGTTAGAGCACTCCAGAGACAAGTGCGAGCATTGCAAGAAGAGATTCATAGAGGAATGAATCTTAATGTCAGAGATGAAAGCGAGGATGAAGCCGAAGAAGGAAATGATGATCAAGAAGAAGAAGCTGAAGTTTTGAATCAAGAGGAAGAAAGGATTTTCCGGGCCATTTCCAAGACTGGGAAAAGACCTAAGATAAAGGTTCCTACATTTTTAGGGAATCTTAACCTAGAAGAATTGATCGACTAGATCAATGAATGTGAGGAATATTTTGAGTATGAAGATATTTTGGATCTTGATAGGGTCCAATTTGTGAAGGCTGGATTGAAAGGTCATGCGAAGATCTGGTGGCAAGAGATTCAATTGGAGTGAAATGGAAGAGGGGAAGATAAAATCACAAGATGGGATCAGATGGTAGATAAATTGAAGTGACTGTTCATTCCTATTGATTATGAGCTTGACCTACTGAAGAAAATGCAAAGTTTGAAGCAAGCAGAAAAATCTATTCAAGAGTATATAGAGGAGTTCTATCGACTCCTCATCAGAATAGGTCATGCAGAAGCTAAAAAGGAGAAAGTTGCCTAATACCTTAATGGGTTAAGGCCAAGCATTCAGGAGGAGTTGAATCTGGTTCAAATGAATAGTATTGAGGAGGCATACCAGTTTGCCCTAAAAGTAGAGGAAAAGTTGAACAAGAAGTTTGAGAGCAGACAAAATTGAAGAGGTTGTGGTGGAAGATCCAGTGGACAGTCATATGGTGGCCAAAATGAAGATCTGAAAAAGAAGGATGAGGCTAGTAGTAGCCAGAATCAAAGAGGAAATAATTCCAATCACTTCCAAGATCAGAGTAATAGAGAGCAGAGAGGAAGAAGAAGAGGACAGGATCTAGAAGAGGAGGCTTTCATGGAACATGTTTTCACTATGGAGAAGAACGTCATATGGCATTTGAATGTCATCAACGCCAAGGCAGAATAGATAGGAGAAATGAAGGCTAGGCCAGAGTTGCACATGTTGATGAAGATGCCAGATCATCAAATTTTGAAGATGATGAAAGAGGAGAAATGTTGATTAACAAAAGAGTCCTGTTGAGTGGTGAGAATGAACCTGAAAAAAGGAGGAGCCTATTTTGCACTAGGTGCAAGTGTGAGGGTAAGTATTGTGATGTGATTATTGATAGTGGAAGCACTGACAATTTGGTGTCAGAAGAGGTGGTGACAAAGTTGAAGCTCAAGAGATAGAAACACCCACATCCATATCAGATTGCCTAGGTACAGGATGACCACAAGGTCATGGTCAATGAACAATGCCTAGTGAAGTTCAAGATTGGTGGATACCATGATGAGGTACTATGTGATATCATATCTATGGATGTATGTCATATGTTTTTGGGTAGACCATGGTAGTTTGACAGATGTGTTGTACATGATGGCCGTTCGAATACCTATTACTTGACAAAGAATGGAGTGTGACATAAGCTAAAGCCTTTGAATGAAACAGAAGAAAAGGTATGTGGTAGTGCAAGAATAGCTTTTGTTGATGGAAGAAATTTCCTATATGGTATGAGGCATGAGCATGTATGCTTTTCTTTAATTCCAAAAGCTAGTAAAGAGGAAGTAGAAGATGTTCCTATAGAAGTTGCAGATTTGTTGAATGAGTTTCAGGATATTGTATCTAATAATGTACCTAATGGATTACCACCATTCAAGAAGATCGGTCATCAAATGGACTTGATCCTAGGAGTGAGTTTTTCAAATAAGGCAGCACACAGAATGACACCTACAGAAAGTGAGGAGTTGAATAGACAAGTACATGAGCTGTTACAGAAAGGGTTGATCTATGAGAGTCTGAGTCCTTGTGCCATACCAATGGTATTAGCACCAAAGAAGAATGGAGAATGGAGGACGTGTACACATTCCAGAGAAATAAACAAGATCACAATCAGGTACAAGTTTCCATTGCCATGAATGGATGATATTATGGACTGTTTGAGTGGAGTTGTGTATTTCTCAAAGATAGATATAAAGAGTGGATATCATCAGATTTGGATCAGAGAAGGAGATGAATGGAAGACTACCTTCAAGACAAAGGAAGGACTATATGAGTGGTTAGTCATGCCTTTTGGGCTAACCAATGCATCGAGCACTTTCATGTGGCTCATGAACGAGGTTCTAAAAAATTTTCTAGGTAAGTTTGTCATTTTTTACCTAGATGATATTTTGATCTTTAGTAAGACATTGGAGGAGCATATGATGCATATTCATATGGTATTTGAGAAGTTGAGAAAAGAGAAATTGTTGATTAATTTGAAGAAATGCAGTTTTGTGAAGAAAGAGTTAGTGTATTTGGGATTTGTAGTTTCAGTAGAAGGTCTAAAAATGGACCCAGAGAAGGTATAGGCTCTCCTTGAATAGCCTACTCCAAGGAGTGCTACTGAGGTAAGATCTTTTCATGGTCTAGCTAACTTTTATAGAAATCTTATTAGAAATTTTAGCAGTATTTGTGGACCCTTGACTGAAATAATGAGAGGTGATAGAAAAGAGTTTAAGTGAACTAATGGGGCAGAAAAGAGTTTTCAATTATTGAAACAAAAAGTTACAGAACACCCTATTTTAGCACTTCCAGATTTCAATAAGGTGTTTCAAGTAGATTGTGATGCTAGTGGTACTGTAATAGGAGTTGTTATGAACCAAGAAGGTAAACCTATTTCTTATTTCACTGAGAAGTTAAATGATGCCAAGAGAAAGTATTCTATTTATGATCAAGAATTTTATGCTATAGTTCAAGCATTAAAGAAGTGGATACATTATCTACTTCCTAAGGATTTTGTTTTGTATACTAATCATCAAGCTTTGTAATATTTGAATAGTCAAGGAAAGTTGAATCAGAGGCATTTGAACTGGGTTGATTTTTTGCAGAGTTATACATTTGTTCTGAAACACAGGAGTGGAAAGTCTAATAGGGTTGCAGATACTCTTAGTAGAAGGAAACTATTGCTGACAGAAATGCAGATTGAAGTGGTTGGGTTCAAGGAACTCAAGAATTTGTATCTAGAGGATCCTAATTTTGGAGAAGCTTGGAAAGCTTGTACAGAACCTGTTACTCTAGATAGGATGAAATGGCTGGATTTCATCATCCAGGATGGTATGCTATTCAGAGGGAGTTAGTTGTGCATTCCACAAAGTTCTATGAGGGAGAATCTCATCAAGGAGAAGCATAACAGAGGATTGGCTAGACATTTTGGTCGTGATAAAACACTTAGTTTGGTTAGTGAGAATTATTATTGGCCACAGTTGGAGCAAGATGTGAAGAAGTTTGTACAAAGTTGCAAATTATGTCAAATGGAAAAAGGAGTGAAGCAGAATATAGGGTTGTATTAGCCATTACCTGTACCAAAGAATCCTTGGGAGGATATCAGCATGGACTTTGTTCTTGGTTTACCGAGGATTCAGCGGGGACATGATTCAATTTTTGTGGTGGTTGATAGATTTTTTAAGATGACACATTTCATTCCTTGCAAGAAGACTAATGATGTTGTTCATGTAGCAGATTTATTTTTCAGAGAAGTAGTGAGACTACATGGTTTGCCAAAGACCATAGTTTCAGATTGGGACACTAAGTTTGTTGGATATTTCTGGCATACATTGTGGAAAAAGTTGAAGACAGATTTGAAGTTCAATTCATCACATCATCCACAGACTGATGGATAGACAAAGGTGGTGAATAGAAGTTTGGGAAATTTGCTGAGATGTTTGGTTGGAGACAAGCCAACAGGATGGGATTTGATTTTACCATAGGTAGAATTTGCATACAATAATTATGTCAATAGGAGCACTCATAAATCACCATTCCAGATTGTATATGGAAGTAGTCCAAGAAATGCATCTAAATTGAGAAAGATAGATAAAGGAGAAATAAGTAGTGCTGAAGCTAAGGATTTTGTAGAACACTTGAAGAACATCCATGAGGAAGTGAGGAAGCACATTATTAAAATGAATGCACAGCATAAGGCTAAGGAAGATGAGAAAAGGAAGCATAAGGAATTTCAGGTTGGGGATGAAGTCATGGTTCATTTGCGAAAGGAGTCATTTCTAGTTGGTATATATAACAAGCTGAAAATGAAGAAGTTTGGACCATGTAAGATACTGAAGAAGCATGATTTAGGAAATGCATATGAGGTAGAATTGCCTAGTGAGCTGAATATTTCACCAGTGTTTAACATTTTAGATTTGACAGAGTATCATGAAGGAGGTGTTGAAGATGACATCAGAGTAGCATAGTGGAGTATTCCAGCAAGTAGTTCAAATACCAAGGAGATTGAAGACATACTGGACAGTCATGTTGGCAGAAGCACAATGAATAGGACATATGAAGAATATCTGGTCAAGTGGAAAGGATGACCTGTTGAAGATTCATCATGGCTGACAAGGGAGGAGTTTAACCATCTTGGTTTTCCTCTACACACCTAAGTCATGACAGGGTCATTTTTCAAATTACCTTGGGTGTCTGATGTAGGAGCATCCTGGGTGTAAGAGCAATCTTGCACCACCCAAAAATATTTTTGTTTTTATATTCAATAAGGGTTATCTTGTGTAGAGTTGCTATTTATGGAAACTTGCTATTTTGAGTAAGTTGGTCATACGATCTCAAACTATTTTGATTTCACATGTGGAGGTTCATCTCAGTCGTATCAGCCTGCCAGTAAAGTTTCATTGACAGATCAAGTCTAGCTTTGGAGATATTGAAGATTTTTGGTATTGGCAGTAGGGTACAGAAACTTTGAACTCAATTTTGAAGGCTTTAGAGGCCCTAGATGAGGTTAAAAATTTGAGTGATGGGCACTTGCACAAGTCAAACCTGTAGAGTGCTTCGTGGCCTTTCTGAATTGGGGTTATAATAGTCAATTGGAGCAACTGGCAATGACTTATGGTCTTCGGAAGTTGAGTCAGCTAAAATGGTAGAAAATAATTTTCCTTCAAAATTTATGTTTGGGTTTCAAAAGTTATTTTGAGCCGACTTTGATGTAATAAATTGTAAAATAAAATAATTCTAAGTTTGGTCAGCCCTTTGGGATAAATTTTTGGAACCTTCGCAGGCGGTGGAAATTGCCTATATAAACAAGGCCCGTAGTGTTGTCTAGGGCAGTTCTAGGTAGATCTGGGTAATAAAATTCGAGGCTTTATCCTATAGAATATTGTAAAGGGAATGCCCATGTGGCTTTGCATATTGTAATTCTAAAATTTGGAATTCCACACTTGTGGAGATAATAAGAAGCCCATTTTCTATTCTTGCAAATTGTTGTAATTTCTCTATTTTTGTTATGTGTTTGTGGTATTAAGGGGAGCACCCTTCATCAGAAGAGCTAAATGGGCAAATCAAATGTAGAAACAACACTCACTACAAATGACATAAATTTATATCAAAATTATTATAATAATAAGAATTTTAAAATAATAAATAAATAAGTATAATATATTAATAATTAATTAAAAAATAACCAATTATAAATTTAATAATAATTATTTATAAATTATAATATAGAATATTTTTATAATAAAATAAAGAGAGATAATTTTTACATTACCCTTCCAATATAAAGCTCTCTCATCATAAAAGAGTAAAAAGTGAAGAAAAGAAAAATGTACGTACATTCCTTGTCAGATTTGTGTGTGCAGTTAGAAATAACAAAAGGATTACCAGTTGATTGGACTGCCATGATGTATGTCACTGGTCCGATGCAAATATTTGACCCCATAGCCAGTGTCTTATTTTACAATGTTTTGATTTCAATGGAAAGAAATTAATGTTATTACTTTAAAATTTTAATTGAAAATTGAAAACAATAATTAGAGGTAAGTATTTTTATATAATTTTATAAAATTTGGAAACAATTGTCTATTAATAAGTAGGAGTTATTTTCTATAGCAAGTCAAATTATGACATTTCTATTTAAATTCTACTATGTAGTCTTTGAGTCAAACTAATTAACCCATGGATTAATGAGTTTGACTAAAAAATTACAAAGTTGAATCTTGGTAGCAATATCACAACAATTATCTACTTTATTTGTAAATTTTATTACTTTGATTAATACTTTAAACCATATTTAAAGACAAAGATTCCTATATCTATGTATGTTGACATATTTCTATTATAAAAAATAAAAACTCTACATGTTAATTATTTTAAGGATGTAACCTCTATAAGAAATTCTCCTTGTAAGATTTTTGTAGACTAGAAAAAATAGAGTATGCCTAAAAAATTTCAATGAAATAATAGACATTTTTAGTGTCTTTTGTAGAGCACCCAATGCATTGATATTTTTGTAATTTATGTAATTTTGAAGTACTTTGCGAGCTATTTCTTTTTTATAGAATAGTAAATGTTATAAGTTAATTTTTCCTACTATTATAAATAATTTATCAACTAATCAAAGAACAAGGTTTGTCTTTTAGAATTTTGAATTAATTCATCACAATACAGTCATCTTCAAATGTTAGTGTTTCAAAGAGAGTGTCCAATAAAAGTGTGATTTGAAACATGCCTAGTGGGGAAACCAAGTTAATATTTTGGAATGGTACTTTCACCTCTTTACTTCACTTTTCCACTGTAAAACTGTTCATTTTAAAAGTTACTCCCAAAACTATTTATTGGATTACATATTTTTCCATTTCACTTTAATTTTGAAATATTTAATATAAATTATTCATTATTATATAAAAAAATATTTCTTTTAAACATTATAAGTTTGGTAGTTTGTTTTTTATATTAAACAATAACTAAAGAAGGGTGCTAGCTTTTGTAAAGGCATACCAAAAAGGTCATTTACAATCGAGTCAAGGGTAGACCATTAACAAAACACAAGTAGAAAAGCTAGTAACCCACATAAAGAGTGGCTAGACAGCTCACTACAGCATGGGGAGGAGAATGAGAGATTGATAAATGAATTTTCTTTACCATTGAATAATTATCTAAATGATACTATCACTAGGATCACTACTACGAGGGGGAGAAAGTGGTGGAAAACCTTTTTGAGAGAGTCTCAACACAAGGGGAAAAGTGTTGAGAAGGTTGTACATCTTTAGCTACGGGTTGGAGCTAAGTAGGTAGATTGAAGAGGTTCCACGTAGTTAGAGGGGGTTGCATTAGTAGCAAGGGGTAGTGTAAGAGCCACTAGTTATGAGAAGGATAAATTAGTAGCAGAAGCATCATCCTAAGAGAAGTTATCATCAACTTGTGAAGAGCCATTATTAGCCTATGAAGAGTTAGAATCCATAACTATCAAAATAATATATTTGGCATCCTTCCACCAAGAAGAAATGCCTTTAAGATATGAGAAAGAACAATATGTTTCCATGTGACCAACTGAGAAGTACAAATAACATCAAAAGGGAAGGCCTTTAAAATAGAGAGATTCAGTCTGTGGCCTATTCCTAACCATGAGACCCACATCCTTAGGAAGAGGTGTAGAGATATCAATGTCAACTAGAATGCGTGTAAAGGTAGAGAGGCCCATGGTGGTCATGGTATCATCCACCTTTAAGAAACACCCAATAGAGTTTTTGATGGACTCAAAACATGAAATTTGCTAAAAATGAATAAGAAGATTGGAAAGAGAAACCTACACTAGACACACAATGAGTGGATTAGTAAAAGGGTTAAAGGAGATTATCTACGGTTTGGCCACAAGTGAGTGAGCCCTCAAAGCCCACAACTTTCACAACACTAGATCTCATTCATCGGAGAAAAAAAATAAAAATAAGAAAACCCTTACTATAAGGGAAAATTCAATGTTACCAAAACATAAGGGTCTCAAATAATTTTTTTCTCATGATTAAGATCCTAAAGAGAAGACCAAAAACCAACATATCTGCAAACCAACCTACAACAATGGTACAATTCTATATTATCCACCACATCAAGGCCACAAACCACCATAAGGGAGGTCTTGGCACAAAATAGAGGTCAAGATTTCACCTTTGGAGGAAGAACACTAGAAGCTCTATAAAAATGAGAAAAAATCTACCATCAATAGTAAAAAGAGGCTTTGAGAGGGGAAAACCTCATTCATAACCTTAGTAGACCTATATACATGTCTCTCATAATATTCCCTAGTGATCATTGATTTAGTAGAAACCCCCACATCACTAGTGCAAAATATAGAAAAGACCCCCAAACCAACGCAAAAATGAGATGGAGTAGAGGAATAAAAAATGGAGTGGTACCGAACACAAACACTATCCTAGAGAGCATTGATGCAAAGGCCTCATTCAAAAATTTTGAGGAACCAAAAATGACAATTAGCTTTGTTGTAGGTGCAAAATAAAACTTGTCCTGTAGGGATCCAACCACAATTGTAGAAACTCTCAAGAGTAAGTCATTATCAACACAATGTGATCCCCAATAGGAATAAAGCATTATTGTGGAAGAGGAGTTCAAATTTACAAGCTGGGTGGGAATATTAATTGGAAACATGGCCACACTAGTTGGCATTACTACACATTGTTAATATTTGATAATTTTGTAATCTATATAATATTTTGAGGCATTTTCTGAGATATTTATTTTAATAGAAAATTTAATGTTATAACTTAATTTTTCCTTTTGTTATACATGTTTTGTTAGTTAATTAAAGAAAAGGGTTTGTTCTTAGAATCTTCAATTAATTCATCATGATAAGAGTTGTCTACAAATGTTAGCATTTCATTGAGAGTGTCCAAAAAAATTATGATTCAAAAAATAATTAGTAAGGAAGACAAGTTAATATTTTTGAGCAATACTCTCATCTCATTACTTCATTTTTTTTATCACTTTAAAAGTTAGTCCCAAAATGATTTAGTTGAATATGTATTTTTCTATTGCATTTTCAATTTTGAAAACTATTTAATTAAAAAGATTATTTTTTACTAAATTTTTAATAATTTAATAATATATAAATATAAATAATATCAGGGTATGTGCAGGATCATGGTATGCCAAAAAGTGGTGATGTGAAAAAGAAGCCTTGATTGATAAACTCTTTGAAAAACAACTATAACTTTCAAACAATATAACATTTTTAAAATTTGAAATATACATCACATTCTATGCTTCACCTAATACAATAATAATAAACAATTCTTTCAATTTGATGAAGTTTAGACTAAATTAAGGTGGTCAGACATGAGAGTTTTTATATTCAAGAAAATTGGTTGCATAAAAATCATAATTAATTATTTACTTAGATAAAAAATATAAAAAAATATGCATCACATCTGGACATGATTCTACTACTTTTATCTAGAATCTTCTAAAAAAATATTATCATTTGATTTTGTTTAAGGTGGTCAGACATACACCTACTTGTTATCTTTCTAGTCTTGATTGATAGACTTATTGAAACATATCTATAACTTTCAAACTGTATAACATTTTTGAAATCCAAAACATGTGTGACATTCTATGATTTTCCTACTACAATAAAAATTTAAAAAAATTTCAATTTGATAAAGTTTAGACTAAGTTAACGTGGTCAAACACAAGAATTTTTGTATTCTGGAAAAGTTGTAGAAGAAAAATCATAATTAATTATTTACTTGGAAAAAAATTACAAAAAAATATGTGTCACATCTGGACACGAGTCTACTACTTATATCTAGAATATTGTAAGAAAACATTATCATTTGATTGTGTTTAAGGTGGTTAGACATACACCTACTTATTTGTTTCCTGAAATTTTCGTACTACTACATTGAAATTTGAAATTTTCAACATATAGAATAATTGTTTTTCAAAAAAGGCCTAGCATCTTAGAAACTAAATTTAATTTTCTATAGATTCTCTTCTTACATAATTTTGATATAATATTTATAACTTGTTCAAATTTTTATGTCAACTTGCCTCAACCTGATTTTCTAAATTTCATTGCCACTTAAGGGTCTAGTTTGGCATACCATGATCCCACACATACCCATCATAGGTTTGATAGTTTGTTTCTATATTAAACATAAATTAAATAGGGATGTTGGCTCTTTTAAAGAAATACAAAAAAGTTCATTTACAATAGCATCAAAAGTAGACCATTAATAACACACTAGTAGAAAAGCTAGTAACCCACCTCAAGAGTAGGTAGATAGATCACCCATAGTATGGGGAGGATAATAAGAGACCAAAAATGATTTTTCCTTTACCATCAGATAACTATCTAGGGGATATTATCACTAGGATCCCCACCACATTTGGGAGTGAGTGGTGGAATCCTCTTTGAGAGACTGTCGTCATAAGAGGTAGAGTGCTAAGAGGATTGCACATTGTCAGCCATAAGTTTGATTAGAGTAGGAGTATTATATTGAGGAGGGTTCAATGAAATCATAGGGGGGTGTACTAGCAACTAGGTGTTGAGTAACATCCACTAGGTATGAGGAGGCCAAATCAGTAGTAGGAGCATCATCCTAAGATGATTCATTAGAGGAAGAATAATAAGATAGGGTTGACAATTGAATGTTATTAATGTCCTTCCACCAAGTGATAATGTATCTACAATACAAGAGATAACAATCTATCGACAACTAACAAGTTTAGAGGTAGAGACACATCAAAAGGATAGACCTATATATTCCCAAACATGACAACCACATCCATGGGATTAAATATGGACATGTCAATGTAAACCAAAATGTGTGAAAAGATAGAGAGACCGATGACATCCATAGTATCATCAACTTTTATTAAATACCCAATAGATTTTTTGATGGTCTCAAAATAAGAAATCTCTCAAAATTGAAGGGGAAGATTGGGAAGATAAATGCATACCAAAAACACACTAAGTATTTTAATAAGAGGGTTGAAGGAGACTTTCCAGGGTTTGGTCAAAAGAGAGTGAGTCCCCCATGCCCACAAATTTCTCAAAAAAATATTTTGTTCATCAAAATAAAAAAAATAAATAATAAAAAACCCATTAGCACAAGGGAAAAGCTCAATGTTACAAGAAACTAAGGGTCTCCAAGAATTAGTTACCTAACAATAAATATATAAAAGAGAAGACCAAAAACTAATAAATCTCCAAATCAGCCCAAAATATTAGTATAATTCCGCATAATCCACCACATCAAGGCCACAAACCACCACATGGGAGGTCTTAGCACAAGTGAGAGGTGAGATGTCACAATTTCACCTTTGGAGGATGAGAAACACAATAGTTATGGAAACAAAATAAGATATATTCCACCAATAATAAAATTAGGATTTTGGAGGTAGAAACCCCTCATTCACAACTATAGAAGACCTAGGAATACAAATCTCAAAAGATTTCCTATTGAGAACCACTTTAGTGGGAAACCCCTTATAGTTAGTGCCAAAACTAGAGAGAACCCCTTAAATCAAACTTAGGTGGATTAGAGGAGTCTAGAAACGAAGTGGTACACATCACAAACATCATCCTGGTGAGCACTAATGCAGAGAGATTGTTCAAGATTTCTAAGGAATTAGAAATGGCATTTGGGTTTGTTGTAAGTGTGAAAGTGGACTTGAGATGTACGGATCCATCTACCATTGAATAGAATCCCATAATGCCAAGTCATTGTTAGTACCTAATGATTCACCATAGGTAAAAAGAACTATTAAAAAAGATGTTGAGCTCGTGTTTGAAGGTTATGGATGAATGGTCATTCAAACCATGGCCACACTAATTGACATTACTATGCTTTATTACTATTTGATAGTTTGATAGTTTTTGTTTTAATACTCATTTGACTTATAAATAAATAAAATAGTAATTGCATGATTTAATAAAATATTTATTTATTTTATTTTAATAAATGGTCTTATTATTTATTTATTTAAATACATAAATTATAATAAATTAATATATATACATTACCTTATTAAATTTATTTATTAAATAAAAATGTCAAAGAAAAAAAATTAAGGAAAAAAGCCTTCTCTTAAACACAAAACATGCTGCCATTCTTTTCTTGAAGATCTTTCTATGCACATCGTGGATTTACCAATAATTTTTCTCACTTCTATCACATTTCATTCAAAATAATACTCAATACACATTGCTTTTCTTTGTTCACTTTACAAAGCCATGAGGGTTTTCTAATCTTTTATCACCTTTGTATTCTTCAAAATATTATGCTCATGCTATGAATATGCTCATTGAAGCTCCATTATTACATGTAGACTTTCATGACCTAATGCTACAATCTCTTAATATTATGTATATTTCTCTTGGGTATCACCATGATTTCAATCCTCTATAGTTTGCAAAATAAACTATAAAGATACTTAAATATTTATACATACTTTTCCATATGAAATGATACCTTTCTTTTTTATGGAATGAGGGTTTCTCATGAATCTATGTGGCTCTCATCTTTGTCAAGGAACAACAAGGAAAATCCTTGTGATAAAACACTTCTCTGTAAAATTGTGGCTCTGACCCTATGGAAAGTTTAAAACCCTTGCATTCATTGATATCATATGCTATAGAAAGTGACTTTTCTTTCTTTTACCTATGAAGGGTTTCACCATTATGATATTCGACTAGGGTGAATACCAAAAGCCTTTAGGATTTTTAATATTAAAACATTGAAGTTTTTTTTCCATTCATGTAATACAATGGGCATTAGGATGTCATGGGTAAATTGGAATGCCCTATGGTATTCCTTTTTAAGGTCCCACATGGTCATGGTGTATCCCCATAATTTGTAGAGAAGTGTGGGTGAGGAAGTTATGTTTTTCTTCTTCCATCCACAAAATATCCAAATACCCTAAGTGACAGAAACTTCAATAGATGCATCCTAAAGGAACACAGATATATACTTTTAACTATGTTCTTCATTATATTTTCATTGCAATACAATTTTTCATTTTTAATTTGTACTCACATTTACATTGTCTCAACTTTGAAGTATATACCTCTTTTGTGTTGACACAATCTATAATTGTGGAGTGACTAGAAAATAGATTATCCACCAAATGGTCATGATGTTTTATGTTTTCCTTTAGAAACCATTATTATTATTTTCTTTAGTTTATTTTCAAACACTTGCTTACTTTTATTCTAATTTTTCCCTACATTACTATATCATCTTAAAATGGAAGCACTTCCATGATAACAGTGTTTATCCCTCTGAGTAAGTGGTCAAGGGTCATGTTAAGCACCTTGATCAGGTCTTTGCATGTATTTGGCTTTCTCCCCGCTTTCCACTTTTTCCTGGCACTTGATTTCTTCATTCCAAGTGAAATTAGGGTAAGGATCTTGAGGATTCTCCTTAATTTCCCTCTTCCATGGCCCTCTTTTCTAGGTAGGATTTAGAAATAAGTCCTCCTGAATTTCATCATAGTCATCATAGGATTTTATGTCTATCGCTGGCATTCCATCCTATTCTGATTTCATTTCTAGGTTTCTAGGCATCCCCGGGACCTCCCGACCTAGCTCTGACTGAATCTGGGCCTAGGGTCAAATTTGAGGTTGATCTTGACTAGGTCAGGATCAAAATCAAACCTGACTAAGTCAGGATTGAGGTCAAACCTGACTAGGATAGGTCCAACCTCGATTTTGCCCCCTTCATTAAAATTTATAGAATCTTGGATTTCTGGGCATTGGGCTTTCGAGATATTTATTTTCCTGCCTCTGGGTTAGCCATTTCGGGTTTCAGGATGGTAAATCCTTTAATTTCATTTAATCTAGGTATATTTTCTAAAGGTTAGGACCTAATTGGGATTTAATTCTCCAAGGTGGCCCCTCTAGAGGATTGTGCCCTAGTTCACTATAAAAGGAGGCATTCCTCTCTCATTTTCTCATCCATTATTCACATCTCTACATCAAGTTCTATGAGAACATCACATCTCAATCAATTTCATGAGCAAGCTCTCAAGTGCAAGCAAGTGAATTCAATCAAGCAATTGCAAGTCTTCAAGCATTCAAGTGTTCAAGCATTCATCCATCAAGGAGATCCATTCTTAGCTATTGAAGGATTCAATCTCTTTAGAGTCCCCTTTCATGATCCATCCTTCCACATTCATTCAAGCCTTCTCATATGCAAAGATAAAGTCAAGATTGGTGTTGAAGATAAAATGTCATTGATTGGAGACATCCTACATTCATCCTACATCCATTGAAGCATTCCTACTTGTGGATTTGAGGATTCAAATCCTCTATAAGGACTTCAACATAAGCGAGGTGATTTGTTTCAATTAATTTGTTTATGCACACTATATTTCAATTCAATTTCAATGTTAATTCCTAAATTGGGGTTTGACCAAGGCAAACCCCCCATACAACAAAAACCACCATTTTCTTGCAAGTACAGGTGCATAATTTTAGATCTGAGAACGAATTTGGATACCCTTTTTAGAAAACTTCCAAGATCTATGAATAGAATTCGAATCGAACTTCAAATAAAGAATGTAGTATTTGACCTTTTATGACGGTCAAACCTGACCTGAGCTCATCTTGGAGAAAGATTTTTGGGTTTTCTCTGTCTCGGCATTTCCAGTCCAAAACTAGTTTTAGAATTGCCTGAAAGTACACATAGACATCATAATTTAACATTTTCCAAATCTACCCTAATTTGAGGTTAGTATTTTTATTTTAATTATTTCATATTCCAAGCATAAAATTCCTTCAATAGGGAAATATTGGATTTACTCTCTTTCTCTCTTCCATATTCTCCATAAATTGATTCAATTGTGTATTAACCTCTTGGTCGATCAAATTGGATCTCTTCTTTGGGAATTTGGGTTAGGGAATAGATCTCCTATTTCCCCCCTTCCCTTTACATTTGAATAGAGTTGAATCCATTTTAACACTATTCATTTTGGTGAACCCGACATACTTACTCTCTTTTCTTTTGTGGAATTAGATGCCTTATTGTGCTTTGCTTTTATCTTGTTAGTATTAGATTTTTCCTTTGTGTTAGATCTTGCATGCTAATTAGATTTTCTATTTATGCTTTATGTGTTCTTAGTTTAGTTCATTTTCATTACATTGGTTTATGAGCTTTACTACCACTAGTCCTACTTATAATATTTTGGTTAGAAGAAGTCATAGACTTATGGGTGCCTTTGATCCTAAATCTTCCTCTCCTTTCCTTAGGATCCCAAATGATAACTTGATTCTTCATGATTCCAATCATACTATGGTGAAAAAATCTTCTCACTCATCTCATGATGAGGATGATGCTTTAAGAGTTCCTCCTGAGCACGTCCAAAAAATTTCCACTGAACTTGATAAAATGGGTAATTGGCTTCTTCAAGAGAACCATAATCAAGATTCCATTCAAGCTATAGAGGCTCTTAAGAAATTTCTCTATGATAGTGATCAAGGTGTTAACCTCTTGCGTGGTATTACTCATCTTTTTCATTTAAATGTTAAACCTTTAGTTCAAGAAGCTCAAGATTTAGGGTTGATTCCTCCTATCACTCATGTTGAACCTCCTTCTAATCCTTTACCTAGTATTCGTATCTACACTCCTCCTTTGGTGACTGTGATGGTTCCCTCTATTCCTATGAGTGTTCCTCCTGTGTCCCTTCCTACATCACAACCTTCATATCATAATGTTCCTTTTACTTATTCCAATCCTCTTCCAACTATAGTTCATAGTGTTCCTCTAGTTGTGTCTTCTATTCCTACAGCTTCTTACACTTTACCTAGTCTGCCTAATATAGCTACTCCTCCTATTTCCTCTAATGATTAAAAAATCATCAGTTTGGCTTAGACTGTGTCATCCTTACAACAACAACTTTCTTCTTTAACTTAAAACAAGTTTAGTATTCCTACATGTGACATGGGAAGTCCCCTATCCTGAGACATCATTCATACTCCTATTCCTCAACAAGGTGAGATGCCTCGTCTTGAGAATTATAATGGAAAAGGAGATCATGTTCATCATGTTAAAACATTCCAAATCCTTTGTAGTGATTATGCTCATGACCATAGGATTTTAGCCAAACTATTTGCTAGAACTTTCCATGGCAAAGCCTTACAATGGTATTGTTCTTTGCCTCCTTATTCTATTGATTCCTTTCCTCAACTTGCTAATGCCTTTATTCAACAATTTCAAAATAATATTGGCCCGCAAGTGTCTTTGACTAATTTGAAGCATTGTAAACAAAGTGCTAAGGAGAAATTGATTGAATTTATTAGTAGATTTAAGCATTTATATGCTTAGATTTCCTATTTTGTTCCTAATATTGATATTCAACGTATGTTTATTTCAAATTTGCAAAAGGATATTAGAGATAAGATTCTGCTTACTGAATTTACCTCTTTTCAACAACTTTGTGTAGCGCTCCATCATTATCAATTAAAAGTGAGTCAATTTGAGAGTAACACTCCAATGGCTCCTATTCCAGTTGATAAGAGTGATGCTACTCCTAATCCAAAAAAAATTCAAAAATTCAACAACTATGTCAAGATAAACAAACAAGCAAATGTAGTTGCTGATCAAGTTGCTGTTGCATCTCACAATGCCACTTCTGCACCCACTACTTTTGAATTAAATCAGGCTTTTACTCCTATTTCTAAATCTTTACATGCTATTATGAATAGGTTGTTAGCTACTAATATGATTACTTTACCTCCTATTCTACCTCTTTTAACTAGTACGATTGCATCTAAATCTTTTGATCAAAATTCTTTTTTTCAATATCATCGTTAGAATGGTCATGATACTGAGAAATTTTATTCTTTAAAACATAATGTTCAAGATCTAATTGATTCTAAGGCTTTATCTATTGATAATCTAGATAGTAGTGGGAATAAATCTGTCTCTCCTCCTAATTAGAATGTTCAAATTTATATGAACCCTTTACCTACACATGATACTAATACTATTGCTTTGCCATCTGCTATGGAAATTTTGTATGGTTCAAAGATGGATGATCTCAATCATGTTGTTAATGAAGTGGAGCATGTTGATCAATCTGTATCTCCACCTCAACCTTAGCTTCAACCTCAAGTTCAATCTCAACCTCGACCAAAACCTAAACCTAAAATGAAAACTCAACCTAAACCTCAACAACAACCTAAGAATAAAATACCTCAAGAAATTTTGATTACCTTTGATGACTCTGAGACTATTAAGGCTCCTAATGGTCTCCCTTACATTGCTGCTAGGATTTTTCAGATACCTAATCATGGTTGTCTTGTTGATCCTACATCCTTAGTCAATGTTATCATTGAATAAAATATTTTTATGAAAAGCTTACAACGTGACTTTTATGACACATCGGATGTGTGGATTCAAACTTGCAATGGTTTTCTTTATCCATCCTTTGGTTCTATTACTTTACCAGTTGAACTTTGTGGGAAAATTGTGAACACTACCTTTATTGTTGTTCCTACTTCTGATCAATTTCAAGTTAAGCTAGGTTTTCCTTGGTTAAATTCCATGCATGCTATTGCTTCACCTATCCATAAGTGTCTTAAGTTCATTCATGATGAAGAAGTGAAGATGATTAATCATAGTCTATATCAACCTTCCAAGCCTAGAGATTGTGCTGCTCTAGATTTCTTTTGGCCTTCATTACCTGATTCATGTCCTCCTCAACCTGATAATCTTTTTTGATCATATCAAGCTTATAAACATCATAAAATCCTTGAATTAAGTTCACCTCCTAGGGATCTTAATCATGGTCATTTACCTACACACTCCATACCTCCTTTAACTATGACTTCTAGCTCTATTAATCAAGTTCCTTCTACCGAACCTATCAAAGATCATGTGATTGTTTCTCCTATGGTTAATAATCCTATTGATCTTCCTAAAGAACCTATGAAGGACCCTATGATTATTCCTCCTAGTTCTCAACCTATTTCAAATAAATCAAAATGAAACTGATCTACTAATGAACATCGTAAAAGGCATTGTGCTCATGCTAAAGCTCAAAGATCTTTACCTTCTACAGATAAACCTAGGCATAATGTGGTAGAACATATTGTTACTAATAATGATGTTCACATGCATAATTATGATGATTCTATTCATATCTTAGATCCTATTTTGATTAATTTGGATGAAGAGGATACTCTTGATGATACTGATGATGTTAATGATGAATATGAAACTATTGACATTGACATTGATTTATCTAATATGCTTTCATCACAATTAACTCTTACACCTAGTGTCAAACATAGTGATTCTCAAGAGGATTCTTGTTTGGAACTAGCTATCATTCCTACTATGTTGGATATAGTCCCTCTTGTGAGTTACCCACCTTCCCTAAATGATATACAACAAGATGGGGAGAGTAGGTGACACGGTTCATCACTTTGTCCTTCATGGTAGCTTTGTTGTGTGTTTTCCTATTGTACTATGCTTCTCCCATAATGTGTTTGCTAAATGTTTTTAGATTCATTTATACGATCCTTGTTACTCAGTTGGTACAAGGTGATAAAGGAATCAAAACTGTTGTTCAAGTTCTTCTATATGTATCTCTATTCTTCTATGTGTTGTTCAATGTTATGTTGTAATTGTGCTATTGTTCATAAATGTTTCCTTGTGTAATCTACTTGGATTCAAGATATGGTAGCACTAATTCTTTCTGGTCTCCATGTCAGGGTTTGAAAAGATTCTCCTTCGTATATCTTATGTGATCTTTCCTCCTTTTTTATTGTAGTTCTCCTTTCTTTGGGGACTGATGTCAATTCATTTGTAATAATATCATATATATATTATCTTATGATCATACTAACCCCATGGTAGGTAGATCCCTTTTGTGTTCTTTTTATGTTTCTATGATATTTCCCTTGATTTTTCTTTGTCTAGGGGCATCTCGACGTGGAAACATAATCAATGGAGTTGTTTATGTTTCTGTTAATGCCATTGCTCCTATTAAAGTATCAGAAATAATTTTAATGTGGGGGCACATGCTCTACTCACTTGTTGCACACATGCACTTATGAATACATACATATTTTTCAAGATACTTTTTCCCTTTTTGGATTAGTAATTAATCCTTAAAGCATGCATTTATATTTTAGGATCTCTTCATCCCTCTAGTTTCAAATACACATATATTTTGATCCCTTAAGGTCGGAAGTGTCCTTAAGACTAGATCCCTTTTGTTTCTTTTGGTTTTATTCTTATGGAATATAATATTCCTAAGGATGAATCCTTGATGGGTTGACTAGTGAGTAGCCACATTCACTAAGTGGTTCAATTCCATCTTTCTAGTTGCACCATTTTCCTATGTGGTTCACAATGGGACATAAGTTCTCATTGGGCGAGGTAATCACACCTTATTTCTCTCTCTAGAGATGTCTCTCTTATTGTGATCTAGGAGTCAACGAAGACTTGAGTCCCTGGGGGCTTAGGGTTTCTCTTTGTCCCTTGGATTACAATAAGATTATCTTTTCATTATGATCTCCTTTACCAAGAGTTTTCATCGAGTCCATACTCTTGCTAAAGTGGGGGCTTAATGTATCATCTTAAAATGGAAGCACTTCCATGATAAGAGAATTTATCCTTCCGAGTGAGTGGTCTGGGGTCATGTTAAGTGCCTTGATCAGGTCTTTGCATGTATTTGGCTTTCTCCCCGCTTTCCAATTTTTCCTAGCACTTGATTTCTTCATTCTAGGTGAAATTAGCATAGGATCTCAAGGATTCTCCTTAATTTCCCTCTTCTATGACTCTATTTTCTAGGTAGGATTTAGAAATAAATCCTCTTGGCTTTCATCATAGTCATCATAGGATTTTATGTCTATCCCTGGCATTCCATCCTATTTTGATTTCATTTCTAGGTTTTTGGGCATCCTCGGGACCTCCTGACCTGGATCTGACTAAATCTAGGCCCAGGGTCAAATTTGAGGTTGATCCTAACTAGGTCAGGATCGAGCTCAAACTTGACTAGGTCAGGTCCAACCTCAATTTTTCCCCCCTCATTCAAATTTCCAGAATCTTGGATTTCCAAGCATCGGGCTTTCTTATGATATTATTATTCTCTTGCATTCAATTGACAATAAAATTGTAATTCAAATTAATATTAATAAGTTTGGCATCAATTGATTCACCCCCCCTCCCTCAATTGATTGTGATATTATTATTCTAACAATTGGTATTAGAGTTGTTCATCCTTTGAGAGAAAGGTTGAAAACTTGAGGAAAAAGATCAGAGATGTCTTACTTCAAGAAAGAGAGTCCCAAGTTTTATGAAGAAAACTTTAATGCATGGAAGGACAATATGAAGATGCATCTTTTTTGTTTGGGATTGGATTACTAGCTAATAACTGAGAAATATGTCACACTCAAGGTTGAAGATGAGTTTAAAGACCCTAAGACAATTGATGAAGAAAATAAACTATTTTTGTACAACATGATAGCTAGAGAATCATTGATAAGTGCATCATCAGAAGATGAGTTAACTAAGATCAAAGATCTGGACATAGTACATGATATACAGGAAATATTGATAGCATTATATGAAGGAGATACATATAATAAAGGAGCAAAACTATAGAATTGGAGAGCGAGGATGAAATCACTTAAGATGAAAGAAGATGCTACATTGAGGATGTTTGTTTAAAAGTTTACTGAATGTTTGACACAAATTAGTAACAATGGAGGAACCTATACTAAAGAAGAATTCATTGCAAAGATAATGAGATCTTTGATACTGGCTTAAAAAACTGAAGTGTATTCTATAGAAGAGATCATTCTATTGACAAATAACTTCACAAGACAAATTTTATTGTCCAAGCCAACAAAATTTGTCACTGGAGAGCTTAAGGAGGCCTTACCAAAGGTAGAGACAAAATTAAAGGAAACTATACATAGAGACAGAGATGAAGGATCAAGTCTTGGAGGTTCTAGAAGAACAAACAAATACAATGAAGAACTAGGAGAATATGCTGAGTAGTGGGAGTAGATTGAAAAGATATTAAATAGTTTTGATGACAAGATCCTAGCCATGAACACAAAAAGAGAAATAAAAGGTCATGGTAAGTTTGAAGTAAAAATACCTCTAAATATCTTTAATTTCAATAAGGTTGGTCATTTTTCTTCTAGATGTCCATCTAGGGTTCCTAAGCATAAACCTATGTATGAGGAATACGTTAAGGATAAAGAATGCTACTATGTTAATAATGGTGTATCTAATGATGATGATGATGATGATGATATAAATGATATACTTGGATTTTTAGAAATCAAAGAGGAAGAACCTATCTACGAAGAAAATGCATTATTATCTCATGTTGAGAAGAGAGCTTATTGCATCATAGACAATGGGTGCTCATAGTACATGAAAGGAGATAAGGACATATTTATTAAACTAAAGAAGTATGATGGTGGTGTTGTTAGGGTTGGTGACAATACTCCTAAGATGATTGCTAGAAAATTATATATCACTTTGGATGGTAAAACTAATACTGAGGATGTTTCTTTCGTTGATGGTTTGGAACATAATCTATTGAGTGTTGGTCAATTGGTAGACAAGGTTTATCATCTAGAATTTAAGGATGGGCATTGTACAATCAGAAGTGCTAAAGGAGGTTTGATTGCATTTGGTACAAAGACAAAAGGTAATGTCTTTCAATTGATTCCTATTTAGGTAAGTTGTTTTGTTTCTAAATTTGATGACAATTGCTTGTGGCATAAAAGGTTTTGTCACATAAACTTTTTTAATATTGTAAAGGCAAGTAACAGTAATGTGATCAGAGATCTACCTAAGATTATGAAGCTGACTAACACAACATTTAGAGAATGTGTAATGGGAAAACAAACAAGGGGTAACTTTTATAACAAGGATTTTTCATCTAGAAACAAGTTGGATCTAATTTATACATACCTTTTTGGACTTACTAACATGAGGTCATACTTTGGAGACATTTATTTCATACTCTTTATTGATGATTATTCTAAGATGGCATGGGTAGGATTTATTAGAGAGATATCATAGGCTTTTGAGAAATTCAAATTCTCCAATGAAAAAGTAGAAATAGAAATAGGTTTAAGGATCAAATGCTTGAGATTAGATAGAGGTGGTGAATTCACATTAGGTGAATTTAATTCTTTCTATGAAGAATATGGTATATTAAGGTAGACATATACACGTAGGACACCAGAAAAAAATGGTGTAACTGAGAGAATAAATAGGTTAATTCTTGATGTTTCAAGGACTACGTTAATCGAGGGAAGAGTTACACGCATGAATTGGAGAGAGAAAGTCAAAACTGCAGTGTATACAATGAATAGAGTTCAGATCAGAGATTGTACTGGTAAGAAACCCTATGAGTTATGGTATGGTCATACTCCTATTAATTATTTCAAAAGTTTTGGTAGTAAATGTTACATCAGAGGGGATGATATCATAGAGAAGTTTGATGCATGGAATGATGAAGATATATTCCTTAGATATTCCACACGAAAAAGGCCTATAGATCTTATAATTTGATAATAAGGAAGATGATTGAAAGTGTAAATATCAAGGTTGATGAAAATGTTCATGTATAAGAAAGAACTTGTGAGTTCAATCCTGATGACCTAGATTGGTTTAGGTGTGAATAAAGACTAATTTAGAATAATAAAAAATAGAATCAAGAAGACAAAGCTCAGCAAGAAGATCAGGAACAATCACAAGAAATTTTGATGACAGATAATGGCACAAATATGAATTTGTATGAGAAATAGCAATAGAGGCACAAGGACAAGATCACATATTAGAGATGTTATTTTTCTTATTCTGTAGGATAAACCTAAGAACCCTGATGAAGTGTGTAGAAATGAATCATGGATCAAGGAAATGAAAGAAGAATTGGATCAGATAGAGAAGAATAACACTTTAGAATTGATTCCCAAACCTAAAGATAAGAAATTTATTGGCACAAAATGGGTATTCAAAAATAAGATGACTGAAGATGGTGTTGTGAATTGAAACAAAGCCAGATTGTTATGCAAGGGATATTCACAAAAAGAAGGAATTGACTTTGAGAAAACTTTTGAACTAGTTGTGAGGTTGGAGGGACTTAGGTTACTCCTAGCCTATGCTTCAAATAAGGATTTAAAGGTCTATCAGATGGATGTCAATTAACCATTTCTTAATGGTGACTTAGAAGAAGAGGTTTACATTGAGAAACTTGATGGTTTTCCTCTATCAGCTAATGATGGCATGGTTTGCAGTTTGAAGAAGAGACTATATGGTCTAAAAAGCATCTAGAGCTTGGTATGCTAGATTGGACAAGTATTTACTACATCCTGGTTTCAAAAGAGGTAATGCAAATAAAAATTTATACTTGAGATGTAATGATGAAGGCATTTTGATAGTAGAATTTTTTTATTATGACATTATCTTTGGAGCTAATGATGCTATGAGTGACAAGTTTTCAGAAGAAATGAAGAGTGAATTTGAGATTTATATTATAGAGGAGATAAATTTCTTCCTAGGGATGTAAATAAATCAGAGCAAGAATGGAACTCCAGTTGGAACTCCTATAGTAATAGGGAATAAGTTATCAACTTCAAATGAGACAAAAGGTGTACATCAGATAGAATACATATCTACAATGGGAGGTCTTCAGTATCTAACACATATTAGAATTGATATTGCAAGTGTAATTGGAATCATTGTTATATTTGAAGAAAATCTGAAGGAAACACATTTTTTGTAGTCAAGAGTATATTTAGATACCTAAAGGGCACAATGTATTTTGGCATGTGGTATGATAGCTCTAAATACTTTGCATTAGAAGAATACACTAATGCATATTGGGAAGGCATTGTAGATTACATGAAGAGAATGAGTGGAGGAGCATTTTTCCTTGGGAAGAGATTAGTTTCTTGGTTAAGCAAGAAGCAAGACTATATATCTTAGTCAATAACTAAATCATAGTATCTCTTTGCTACAATTAATTGCACACAAATTGTTTGGATGAAATATATGTTGAAGGACATTGGTGTTAACCTTGGTGAACTAGTTATCATACATTATGATAACACAAGTATATTGAATATGTCAAAGGACCTAGTGATGCACTTAAAAACTAAGCATATTTCAATCAAGTATCAGTTTCTAAGGGATAAAGTGAAAGAGAAAGAGATAAAGTTTGAATATGTAAGTACAAAGGAGCAGATTGAATACATCTTCACCAATCCAATGAACAAAGATACCTTTGAATATCTCAGAGGTAGGCTTTAGGTTAGAACCCCACTTGAAGGTAATTAAGGAGATGCAATATCCCACAAGTCCATTAAAAATGAGAGCTATATCATTTGTAGACTTGATGTAGAGTTCTAATCCTCAGGGGGAGTAATGGTATGAGCATATCTAATCAGATAAATTTGATCTTGCATCTAGTAGTTGAAGGTCTTGAAGATTTGAAAAAGTTATGTACCTGGAAAAATAGGAAGACAAAGATGTTTTTAATGGCACCCTTTTTCATTGATGTCAAAGGGGGAGATATATTGGTGAAAAAACCTTATTAGTTTAGGGAGATATTTGAAGAGGATATTGTGAAGGTTGTTGTGAAAGGATACTTTTGGATATATGGTTTTTCACATATGTTTCCATCAATGCCAAAGGGAGAGATTGTTGGAATTGTTGCAATCTATGATGTTGCCATTCATTGTTTTGGATGAACCTACAATAGTGGGTTACAACTTCTCAGAGGAAGGAATTCATCCCAAAAATCATGAGAGTGCATATTTACTCAAATAATTTTGATAGAAAGAAATTTCTATCGAAACTAAGTACTTTTGATCGAAAGTGATTACTATCGAAAGTAATTTCTATCGAAAGAACTTTCTATCAAAACTAAGTACTTTCAATTGAAAGTACTTTCTATCAAAATTACTTTATATCAAAAGTCCCTAAGAATGGTTGATTATCATTGTTTTATGTAAAGTAATTTTGATAGAAAGTACTTTCTATAGAAACTATGTACTTTCGATTGAAAGTTTCTGATTAGGTCTTGTTTGCAAGGTTTGAAGAAATCTAAGAATTTCATGGCTTCGGGGCTCAACCACAGAGATCAAATGGAACAATAAGGAGACATCCTTTTGCATAGCACAAGAATACAAAATGATCTTTCTAATGATTATACATTCAAGAATTTTTGAATTTATTATGTATATCTTTTTTGACATTAATTGAATATAGGTTTTTTATCAAATATAAACCTTTGAGTTTGACGTTCAATGAAAAATAGTAGAAAAGAGAAAAATAATTGAAAAATAATAGTGCCCTCTATCTTCAATTCTACTTTCTATCAAAAAAAAATTAAAATTGGATAAATACATTGTTGGAAACTACAATTGAAACAATTGTTATATTGTCATTGATGTCAAACCTTAACTGGTAAGACAATTGTGATCTAGGAGAGTACCATATCTATTGATTGATGAAGAGGATTTGGAAAAAAAGATAACATGAGAACCTAAGGAAAGGTTGAGTTATTTGATACTTCAATGGGTACTTAATTAGTTGGCACATTGATAAGATAATGTGTTGTTTATCTAAGTAAGAAGAAAGATTGGAAAGGTAGGATTAATCAAGAAAAAGTGAATAAATATAGTTTAAGTTGAGTGATGTTAGTGTCAACTGAGCACTAGTATATAACCTAGAAATTTTAGTGTTGACTGAACATCAGTAATTTCTGAGTGACAAGAAATTACTGAGAAATGATAGTGTTTTCCAAGGAAGATAGTTTGTAGTGATGACCGAGATACACAATAATAACTGAGAAGATGAACACACTATTGCCCGAGTGTTAGTAATTTACATTTGGAGTAAGAATTGAGAATCCCAACTGACATAGTTGAATTCTTGGGATATGTAAAACATGTTGACATTATTAATGAATTATATGGAGAATTGAATGCATGGTAAACCATTTGCTTATGGATTCAAAGAGAAGTTTGGAGATATATCTAGAAGGAAAAGATGAAGAACATAATGATGGAAGGATTCGATGAATCTGACCTAAACCTAAGATCTATGGAGGAGATTAATTTGAAAAATATTGATCTATCTCCTCAAGGAGGTATAAAGGAAAACCTAATTGTGAAGTTTAAAAAGGATGAGGAAGAGTTTGATGTTATTGACTGATAAGTCTTAGCAAAAGCCTGAAGGAGAAGCTGAGAAGAAGATGAATAGGATTGTGGTGATTTCTTGGAGTGAACTCTGAGTAGATCAGAGATGGAAATGAAAATGAATGTCAGTCAGTAAATCACCTTATGTGCAAAGTGGATCTATATTTGCAAAGTGAGTTATATATATTTTCAGATCAACAACTATTGTTACTTTCCAGCCATTGTATCAGTTTAAATCTTTTAATCAAGGTTGACCTAACCGTCATTGTATAAATCCTTTAATCAAGGTGACATTCTAATGGGATGTCTTTAAATCATCGAACCAAGCCACTTTTGATAGAGTATTTTAAATCTTTTAATAGGGTCACACCTAATAGTGTGTTTGTAAACCTTTAACTGGGTTGGTTGTTCACAGAGCTCAGTTCAGAAGAGTGAAAATTAGTAGCATGTTACAAAGTGGTTTTTCCCAAATTGGTTTTCCACTATAAATCTTGATGTTATACTTGTGTGAATGTTTTAATGTGAAATTTTTTGAAAGATTTATATTCTACAAGTTAATTACTTTTGGATAGTGGACTACATGTTATATGTTTCTGGTATATGCTATAGAGACTGAGTTGAATTGTTGATTAGATATGAGTTGTTGAAGTATTAAAAACTTCAATTGTTACATCTAGACCTAAGGATAACTGACTCACTCCCCTCTTAGTTATTCTAAATAATTCTAACATACACAATAAGTTATAAGCTATGTAGATAAGGTATGTTAAAATTACAATTTAGTCAACTTCAAATGTTAATAAAATATGTAATAATCAAAATAATGTCATCAAACCAATTGCATGCCCTCCATATGGATGTTATGAAACTAAACTCGAAATAATCACATTCATATCTATTTTAGAAAAAAATTTATGCTTTATGAATATAATGTTACTCTTTGAAAATGATGTTTTCAACACCATACCTATTTTCATGGGAGAAAGAAAAAACTATTCAAATCAATATATATATATATATATATATATATATATATATATATATATATATATATATATGTATATGTATGTATGTATGTATGTATGTATGTATATATATATGTATGTATGTATGTATGTATATATGTATATATATATATATATGTATGTGTGTGTGTGTGTGTATATATATATATATGTATGTATGTATGTATATGTATGTATATATATATATATATATATATATATATATATATATATATATATATATATATATATATATATATATATATATATATACATATATATATATAGGTATGTATGTATGTATATGTATATATATATATATATACATATACATATACATACATATATATATATATATATATATATATGTATGTATGTATATGTATATGTATATGTATATGTATATGTATTTGTATATGTATATGTATATGTATATGTATATATATGTATATGTATATGTATATATATGTATATGTATATGTATGTGGGGCCTCACCCCGACCCGTCATAGCATCTTTTCTTTTCTGCATTTTGATACATTGATACACTTGTTGATCTATTTTGATAGAGACTCGAGATATGATATTTTGATGGTGGTTATTATATTATGTATGTGTGGATGTGAATCTAGAGTACATCATGATTTTGATTATGCATCATTGATTAAGTGAATTATTCATGATTAGATTTGATTACTGCACATGATGATTATGTACTTATGATGTTCGAATATTATTGAATGGGAAATTGTGATTTGAATTGAGCTATACATATTGAGTTATGATACTAAATAGGAAATTGAATATGTATATTTCATGTAATGTTATCATCTTGAACTACTGATGCTCGATGTGAAGTGTGTAGGTATGAGAAACCATGGGAATTATCGGAGAACCAAGGTTAAACACATGTGAACTGAGTAAGTTAAGGCTTAGTCCAATATGGGATTACAAAGCCTCGTTGTAATGTGCACTTGTGTAAATGTGAATTTTCATGTGCATTAGTAGTTAGCTTCGTGTTGTCGTTCATGGCATTTGTATGTAATGTGCAATTGTTAGTGTCACTTGACACTTGTAATGTGCTCATTTAAATTTATTTTATTCCAGCCACTTCTAAAGGCCAATAAGAGGTTCTAGGGGTCATTTTTGGCATTATTTAAGTATCTTAATGTTAGGGGTATGGGTTAGGAAGGTTTTGAACATATCCTAAATCCCCTAGAGACTTTGGCAACCCTTTTTTGGACCCATTTACCCTTAGCCACGAGATTGTATGGATCTTGACCCTTACCCAACTTTCCCTTTTCTTCCAATCAAGCATTAATTATGGGGGGACAAGGAAAACCATGTAGACCAAAGAGGTCAAGTCTACATTTATGTTTGGTGGGTGGGGAGAATTTGGAGCCTTTTTAGAGGCCCTTGATAGAATTGGAGGGTGTTCACCCACTCTCTAATTTTTAGAGACTTTAAGGTTTTGGAAAGAGGAGGACAAGTGGATAGCTCTTCTCAACTATCAATTGCCATCACACTTGTGAAGGTTGGTCTTTCATTTCTATGGAGATTTTCTTGTTTTTTCTCAATAGATTAGATGTGTTCTTGCTCTTTCATGTGTTTGAAGTGTATCCTTGTTGTGCTATGGTATTGTATGGAAGGGAATTTGATGTTGAAATTCATGTTTTTCCTTTGTTTTGCTTGAATGAGGGTGTTCATGTGTATGGGAGTAAGGAATTACTCACCTCTTTGGGAAGAGGAAGAAGTGGCCTTGGGTGAAGGGGTTAGTTGGGCTCTCCATGAGGTGAGAGTCTCTTCTCTTGGAGAAGAGGGAAAAATTCATGGTGTATGGGCACCATGAAGCCATTGAAATCTTGTATCAGGAAGATGTGATAACCATTGTTGTGTATGGAAGATGGAATTGTAGCCTTGAAGAGACAAATGAGATATCCTTGTTGAGGAATTTGTGAAAGAAAAACAATGGCATTCTCCCCTTGGAAAAGCCCACCTTCACCCTTCTTCAATGAGCTTGCAAAGTTCATGTGTGTAGCCTTGGAGGGAGTAACTTGTTGTTATTGCATGCATGTAAAATTGTGAGTATCTTGTTGTTTGTTGTACCCCATTTATCCTTCGTTCTCCAAGCTTGGGGGTGGTCTCATAAGAGACCTAGGTTGGGTGGTGAGCACCCATGGTTCTCACTCCTTTTATTGCAAGTATGGAAGCCAAAGATTCATGTGGAAAAAGCTTGAAGAGATCCCCTCCTTGATATGCTTGTAGTAAACTTTCATGTGTTGTTGCATTGGTGATCTTGAAGAAGATCCTCTCTTGTAGTAATTTGTAAAGTTGTTACCATTCTTGGGTCCATTGTAAAGTGATAGATGAATATGAAGTGATACATGCATTGTGATGAAGTGAAGTTGTTATGTTTATGATTGTATCTCATTGAATATCTTCTCCAAATTGTATTATATAAATGAAAAGTGAAAGATCCTTCATCATAGAGATTTTGTAATGAATTTGATAAGATGACTATAATGAAAATGCAATGCATTTCTATCATGTCTATTGGATTTTGCTTCTTAAAATAGTGGAGTGGCTTTCATGAAATGATATTCAAGATTATGAAAATGAAATGTGATAGTTTTCAATGTCTTCTAAAGTTTAACTTATGCATGGATATGGTAGGTTCTCTATTATAGTTGAAGAATTGTCATAGTTATATTAACAAATTCAAATGAACCTAATTCTATGTTCATTTCTCATCAAATGTAATAAGGAATTATGGTTAAATAACATAGTTGATATTATTGAAAACCTCTACAATAACACTCTAATTCATCAACCTCAATGGTATATTAATCCTTATATAGATGCCCTCAATTACTCAAATGAAGCAAATGTGAAAGGATGAAGAAAAACTATGTTCTCATAAAAATAGACACTCCCAGAATTTTAGAGAGCAATTTGCTCTCTGGAAAATGTATGGGGATGATATTATCCCCATACCACATAGAGAATATTCCTCTTATTTCATTTAGACACTAATTAAAATTAACCAAAACTAAAACATACTCTATACTACTTTAAACATAAGGACTTAGCAATATAATGAAAATAAAATAGTGCTTTTAGGCCCTTTAGTCTACTCCCACTTGCCATTTGGTGGGACCCAAAATCCCACTCTCCCAAAGCTGGCATAGGTATGGATATGGGGGGGGGGATTTTGCAAAAAATCATAACATTTAAGGAAGGAAAGTTGACCCTTCCATTACCCTTGTCTACGTGCATATCAAACACCCACTTTGTAACCAATTAAGCATGGCCTTAATTCCCTTTTTGCAGCAAGGTACTGGCCTTTCCATCACTTGTACATGGCTGACAATGTCAGCATTAATGTCCAACCAAGGTCAAAGACTTTCTTGCCCTCATTCAAATTCCTCTTGCAAAGAAAGGGGTGATAAATGAGGT